>NQII01008679.1:44678-65807 GCA_002778355.1 Clitarchus hookeri | reverse complement strand
TTTTAAACCTTTACAACGTGGGCTTCATGAAATTTTAACACAATTAGTATTTTAGTAAATAAAATTAATATGTAATAACAAACAAATATTTATAGAGCTAGGATAAAACTGTACTTTCTAAAATATGAAAATGCACAAATTACAGCCCGCCTGCACAAAATATGTGGTTTGCAAGTAGTACACACTGCTTACTTATTGGTGAAGTTTTCTTAGAAACAATCGCACTACTTACCCTTAAAAATAGCACTGAAGAAAGTTTATTCTAAAGAGATTTATCTTTTGAAATAAATTAATGTCAGAAAAACCCTTTCTATTTTTTTGCGAGAAACACTTGAAAATTGATGTCGCACTTGTTTAAACGTGCTACTTGATATTAATAAACATCTTTAGTTCCAAGGAGGTATAATTTTATTCATAAGACATCTACCAATTGATTTAAATTAATATTTTACATAAATATTTTTTTTATTTTGCTCAGAAGATGTTTTTTAAACACATTCTTCACTTAGAAAAAAGACCCTTTTGACACACAATTTATTAGGGGTGTAAATGGATAAGTTTAGATTTTTTACTAGGGTGTGGATTTTACAGTAATTTTCGTAAGTGTTTACTATATGTTATGAGATGCAGTACCAAAACATGTATTTACGGCTTCCCATTTATACATTCACATTTTTATGTACGAAAGAATATCAAGACCATGCTCGTGCAGTATGCCAACAATGTTAAATAATCTAAGTCGACACACGAAGTTTGACGGTTGTTGCGGGTTGACAGCAAAAAATAGTTTGCAGCGTATACGTAAACAATATAATAAGCATGACTGTGCAATCAGCATGATTTTTTTACGTGTCGTATTTGGTTAACGAAACTAAATAAGGTTGGAAATGGTTTAAAAAATCAATACCTTTATGTAAAACCCATGTATGGACATTAAATGAATCCTGTTTTGGAAGACATGAGGAAAAAAAAAATTTGTTGCACTGAAAGTTAACCTAAATTTTGTATGTTAAAGTGAAATATTTTTACATAGTTTACATAGGGTATGTGGGTGGGAATTGAAAATCTTACGTTTATGTGATGTACGATATAATGGGATTTTACTCTAATCATTACCACTAGTTTTCTCCTATGGTGCAGAACTTTTTGGATATCGTGTAGAGCCATCACAGTATTGACTAGCAACAATGCCTCTTAACTGTGCACTGTTTAGATTTTAGATAATAATTTTAACATTTTTGCTCATGCATGAGAGTATACACCGCCCATTTCAGCCACACGGCACACATTTACCTGGATGCTACCTATCCTGTATAGTGGATTGAATGTGGGGGATCAATTACAAGCCCCATCCGATTGCCGAAGCAAAATCCAATTCATTTATACGTATGGGGTCATGTAAATGCATTGGTTTACAATATTCCTGTTGCCAGTGTTGATATCCTTTGGGAGCAAGTTGGGAATGCATTCACACATTTGTGCCAACATGAGAGTTGTAAAGGTAAGATGATTCATTAAAAGAAGTCTGCAAGGCTGTGGTGATGCCAGTGGTGAATATTTTGAACATTTCGTGTAGCATGAGAGACACTCTGTACAGTCTACCTTATCTAACATCCTGGCATGTAAATTTGTCTGCCATAGGAAGACCTCTTAGCTTGGAAGGCTCAGAGGTGAAGTAGATGACCATGTTTGTTAGTGTTTTGTCCTTCAAATATTGTATGCTATGCAACACAATATGTAAGCAGTGTCCATATTTTTTTAACAACCTGTATATATAATTGCTAGCAGCAAAAATCCTTTTTTAGTTAAAAAAAAATTTTAACAGTATTTAAGGTTATCTGTAATAACTTATACTTTTGTCTTATTTTTTATTGTACTCGTTACCAATTTTATGTTCATAAACATTTTCATATGTACATGTGCATACAATNAATTTTAACAGTATTTAAGGTTATCTGTAATAACTTATATTTTTGTCTTATTTTTTATTGTACTCGTTACCAATTTTATGTTCATAAACATTTTCATATGTACATGTGCATACAATATGAAAGTTCTTCTAGTTATTTTATTAACTTGTTAAGGTTTAATATTTTTATATTAACAATTATAAATGGTCATTTTGGGACCTATACCTTTATCAATTTTCAGTTGGGCAGCATCTGCCAGCTCAGGTGAAGGATATTTAATGAAGTGTCTAAATAGCGCCAGGGTTGGCTGAATGAAGATTGGTGCCATGTTACTGCCTAGTTCTTGCGAACAAAATCATTCATTTTACTTCAATTATTTCAAATTATGTTCATGTACTGTGCTTGTTTTAGCAGCGTGTGAATGATGCCATCATTTTTTTGTGTTTTAGCCAGGAGCACTTCATGTCCAGTTTCCAGCAGTCAATTCCAACTCTTGGAGACATTTCATGGGCCTTGAAGGATTTTGATGATTGTGTTCCTTTGTTGCTGGCGCGTGTAGATCCAGACTCTATCCAGTTTACACTTTTTGCAAGAATAGATCTTCCTGTCGCCCCAGGAATTGTCTGTGATGTCCTTTAAGGAGTAGTTAATTGTTGTTAGACTTTAACTTTTTGTATACAGAAAAATACAGTGTTTCAGTTTGGTTAATTTATTTTGGGACACTTTATTTTGTTCTTTATATGTTGTCATTGTATTGTTTTAGTCACTTTTGGTTAGTATCCAGTCATTGAATTTTTCAGTAACTTATTCGAGTGGAAAGTAGTGCAGCAGTGGTAACAAAATGTAAATAAGGAAGACAAAAAAATGTGAGATGAAAGAAAATTTTAAAAGGTAAGACATACCAAGGAAGACAAATCAGCTTTGTTGTTTAATTATCATGAGTTACCTACTCTTACTTCTATTGGTAATAAAGTGCTTTATGAAGTGTTACTATCAAGATAATTTTTTTGAATGTGTAACTTTTTTTTAGTGAGTCATATAATTTCAACAAAAATCTTCTGCAATTTTTTCTATNATAATTTTTTTGAATGTGTAACTTTTTTTTAGTGAGTCATATAATTTCAACAAAAATCTTCTGCAATTTTTTCTATTGTGGTAGTGTCTGTCACATACATATTTATTTCTACGGTAAGTGTTGTTTCAGCGCGATCATCAACTAAAATGTAATTCTGTTTTAACAAAATTTTACGACTGCAGTATGAATGAGGCCATGAAATGTAATGCAATAAACACACATAGTATGCTTGTCTTGCAAATTACCACAGTGAAAATCTCTAATCCCAAAAGAAAGCACCACAGTGAACTTCTGTTTTATTCATGTGTAGGTTTTGCATGGATCAAATTGTCTCTCATATAACTTCCTCGTGTATCATATATATATATATATAAAGACAAAAATTCAAGTACTCACAGTCTAGTACTTGTCAACAGGCGCACACACAAAGCAGAACGACACATTTTTCACGCAGTTGTGCGATTGCTACGTTTTGCTGGCTAGGCCAGCTTCATCATGCTGCAAGTTGCAGGACACTGCAATATGGTAGAAGGGCGCTGTTCGTAGTAAACCTGGCGGCCAGTTGGCAAACTAGGATGCAGTGAGAAAACTTTAAAAATTGCCGGTATAGCTGATGAGTATGATTTGGAGCTGTAATTATTTTATGTTGAGGCCTGGGTGCTGCCTGGATTTTGTTATAAATTGGTGAGCTAATTCCTAGCATCTGAGCTATTGCTTGAAGTTGGTAGGGCTCTCACAACTCTGGTACTGTAGCAGGAATCAAAATATTTGTTGTGCGATGCTGTGTGTGCTGCAACTGGTTTGGCCTGTAGGTTATTTATGGCTTGTTTGGTGTCTGCTCTGTCGCTATTCATTCTCTGCCTGAGTGTGTTGGTGGCGAGGCCGATGCATTCTGCACTGTAGCCGATAAATCAGATTTTCTGTTGCGCAGTTATAGTTGCCTTGGAGGTAGTATGTACGGCTAGTGAGTCTGTTATTGAACAACTTAAACACACACAACGGCACAATTCAAACTTCTGTACACACCAAACATTTTGGAATATGTAGTCTTGACTATAGGAGTGTACTACTTACGTATTCAAAGTGAATGGGTCCAAGCATACTATCTGGATATTTCATGCCAATATTGTATTATCATTACTTCTACATTTCAGTTGTCCAGTTTATGATAGGATGAGATGATCCTGTAAAATATAATATTTCTGCAAGTCCAATAAACATCTGAAGTTATGTTCGTAGCAGGTGGTTTGTATATGCTTAGTCATATGTAATCTCATACTTTCAATTTCAAATAATTCTTCATTGCAGTGTTGACAAAAGTCATTATTATTTTAACTCTGGTTTTAATCCAAAGGTAGTGCTGTCAGTTCAGAAGTAACATGGTTTGACATGGTATAATTAACTCAAATTGTGGCTAAGATACAAATTGAATACATTCCCCACTCAAAATATTAGTGTACAGTCATACTTTTATTTGTTATCAAGTTATTTTGAATACTACTAATTTGAGTATATATTTCCTGAGAACAAAAATTATGATCTTCCGTGTTTTGATGTAGTTAATGTTGCTACGTTTGTTTGCTGTGTAAATAGCAAAGTTTAAGTGGTAATTGAAACATTTTTGTGTCACAGTTTATTGTGTGTTGTATTTACCCTTCTGTAGCCAAGAGCATGGCCAAGTTTTCATTTCAAGCTTGCTAAATTTCTCTTTGTTAAGAGACAATATAATTTTATTAATTCCAAAAGATTATTAATGTTAGTCATTTGGTAAATGCTGTTCACAGTAAAGTGAGCACTTTTGAAATCGACCTGTAAAAAACTTATAGTCACTGCCCTTACTTACCTGCATATATTTTAACAGACAACCTGACTGGCATGCACCCAGTAAAGTTGGCAGCGACGTAGGGAAAGTAGTTCTATAACTTAACGTTGAATTGGAAGCGTTAGGTTAACATTTGTGAATACTGAAACAGTTTCTTTGGCTTTCTGCTTTTTCCAATGCCTACAAGTTTAAGAATTAACAAAAGTTTTAAAACGTTAACTTTTCTAATAATTACACAGTTTCAGTTGACCAATGCGTTAATAAAGTGAGCAGGCCCATGTAAATCTTAATTTTACATAAGGTGGAATAATACACAATTTGCATACAAGTAGTATCTTAAGCAGGACTTTCAAAAATGCTCAGTTTACTGTGAACAGCCTATACTTTTATTACACCTGCAGTCAACTTTAGAAATTATCTTACACTTTTTAAAGTACTGTATTATACAATTAAGTTACATTTAATAAAGTAGTTATAACAATTTTGCAGTCAAATAAAATAAATAACCAGTTTGACTTTTTTTATTTATATTTTATTTAATGAACATAGAAATTTAATTAAATAGTACATCATTCTTGTGAAATCAAATTTAACATTATAATTTTAAAAATAGTCTATGCATCGTGTGACTACTACCCATTCTTGTTATATTGACAGGTGAGAAAATGTAACTCTCCACAGTGTTAGTGTTACCCATCATAGTCTGCACTGTCATGAGATGCTCACCTCATCCCATATGCATACCTTAAACTTAAGATGTAGTCAATGTTGAGGTAGAAGCATTAATATAAAACCAACTCAGTTGCAGTTTTAAGAGATGATATGAAAGTTACAGTAAAGAAGGAATTTAAATGTAAGTATGATTTGGGATTCCGTAAGGGTCGTTAAATTTCCAGTTGGGGTCCACCTCCATAGCCCCCATGGCGTCTATGTCCATGTCTGTAGCAGTATTTAACATTGCATTTTCCTTCATAAGTGGATAAACTGTCAAGAGTTATTAATTTTTTTTGTCAGCATAATGAAGTCGAACGTAAACCTAATGTGAATGTGTGATCAATATATGTTATGCCCTTCATGAGAATCTGCTCTCATTGTTACTCTTGAGTCAGATATTGAGGGAAGCAGTTTTCAAGTCCCTTAATTTAACTCTGAGACGATGCTCTAACTTCTTGCTGCTTTGGAACAATGATGAAATTGACCTTCAACCTTGTTATTCCAGCTTCCACTCACGGCATCGCAGACAGGCTGGCTGGCACCATGCATTACAACTTGACAGGGGCGTACAGAACAAAAACAAGGGCATATATAGAGCTTTTTTCATATTGTGTATGATTTTACTTGAACTGAAATTTATCATTGCTTTTGTCATAAATGTGGACCTCTAAATTTATGTTTCTGTAATTACATTTGTGCAGTTTTAAAGGTGTGCTAAATAATGGTTTGGTGTACCTGCCACAATTTGTATACTTCATCAACAAAACATTCCGGTGATCTTTCATCACTCCCATGCATACTGCATAGTGCACCGAGTTTCATTAACATAACAAAGTTGCTACAGTGTTCAAGCTAGGGTCAATTTTTTTCAAACAAGATTAAGACTATTTTTATTAGTAATTATTTCTTTTTTACTGAGGCAATTAATCAGACTGTCTTTCTATTGGACGAATATTCATATTAACTGCACCAGAATACATAGAAAAAGCCCTCACCAATGCAACTAACTGCTTCTGAACTCTCTACCTGCTAAGTGTAAGTCAAGACAGATAATATGTGACCATACAAGCAAAATAAAGGGGGCAAATTAAAATTATTTAATTTCATACTTAGCTTTACTGATGCTCGAATTTTTTTTCAGACATCTGACTTTCACTAGCTTGCTTTTTGGGTCTCTTATTCAATTCAGGGACTAAGTGGTTTGAGTAGTATTGGTAATCTTCCGCTAGTACTTTTTTTCTCATTACAATAATTAATTCAATAATATACTTACCTTATTTTATTTGAAATAATGCTCCTGTTGGTATGCTGTTGGAATACCTATATTTCAATAGTGAATTTGTACCAGCAAGTTTTCAAATATAACCAAATATTTACCATTAACGAAATTCTGTAACAGCTGACTTTGTAGGAAACTTGTAACACATTGTAATATTGATACTTTCTTTGTTAGAATTTTGTATTTAAGAGATATTTATTACTCATAAAAAGTTATGTATTGTTACCAAAAATATGACCATAATTCCCCAATTACGGTACAATCTTACTGGTATT
The DNA here is from genome assembly GCA_002778355.1 of Clitarchus hookeri. Classification (NCBI taxonomy): domain Eukaryota; kingdom Metazoa; phylum Arthropoda; class Insecta; order Phasmatodea; family Phasmatidae; genus Clitarchus; species Clitarchus hookeri. Next base: position 58,732 of record NQII01008679.1, on the reverse strand, counting down.
GCAGCACAATATTGATTTTAAAGCTATGCAGTATATTAAAATTGTTATTTTTATAGTTTTTATTTTGTACAGTTACTTACAGAAAGGCCAAAACTGATTGGTCAGTGAGATTGTGGGTTCAAAATGACTTTGAATGTTATGTCATGATCATGGTCACAAAATACTACTGAAGTCTTCTTAACCTGCTTGCCATGGGTGTCCATGTGAAAAGCGGTGGGAAAGTAGCAAAAATTTAGTGCGTGCGTGCGCGCGTGTGTGTGTTTGTGTTTTTTTTTTCTTTCACTTATTGACAAATTACTTTCAAAATTCCCATTGTTGTCTGTGCTGATTTTCTTTGATTAAGCAGTGGCGGCTCCAGGAATAATTTCAAAGGAGGGCACAAAGTTAAAAATTAGTACAATACTTTAAGATGCAGCAAATTCTAACCTCTAAATACATCCTGATTTTATTTTTAAGACTCAGACTAAGACTCAACTCATTCAACAAAATGTATTGTATTCTATTATTCTAGAAATTATGTATCTATTGTGTATTATGGGTTTTTTTTTTAAATTATAATTGTGTTGTATTATGTTTAGTTCATTATGTTTTTTAACTGATATGCATATTTCATCAAACTGATTTCTTATACATATCTACCTACCCCAGTATTACCATTGTCACTTCATTTTGCAAGTGTAGTTTGTTTCCTAAATGTTTTTTAATCTTTTCATTCAAACGTTTTAGGCCGACAACACCTGTGCTGTCGCTCACATATCGTCAGAACCAAAAAGAACACNAATCTTTTCATTCAAACGTTTTAGGCCGACAACACCTGTGCTGTCGCTCACATATCGTCAGAACCAAAAAGAACACCACAAAGACAATAAAACATTTTGTAATCATATCCTGTAATACCAACCTAACCAAATGGCTTATTGAATTTTTTTACTAAGATTAAATGTATAGTTTCTCTTTTGGGCGTGATAGATTTGCGTTAGAGTAAGTTGTGGTCTCGGAGGGCCAGTATTTTTAATTCAAGGCTCAGCTTCACCTCTTTTGCAGAAATTCTTCGTTTTTNGAGTTGTGGTCTCGGAGGGCCAGTATTTTTAATTCAAGGCTCAGCTTCACCTCTTTTGCAGAAATTCTTCGTTTTTTTCATAATTTTGGATTTAGAGTGATTACTGATAATTTACGATTATAGAAAATTTACGTTGTTATCTGCTAGTTTTAAAAAATCGAGAACATATTTATAATTTATCAATAAGTTTCTGCCTTTTGCAAGCAGGAAATAACACACAGTGATAATTAGATACAACAGTATTGTAAATTTTCTATAATCAAACATTTCCAATAATACCTCTAAAACTGAAACTATGACATGCAAACAAAGAATCTCTGTATAATAGATGAAGAGGCCTTAATGCCTATCATGATCAGCTGCTTCCCTAAAAGAATTTTAATTCTGTTCACTCACTTTGTTTTTTTGAATTAACGTGGCATGTTACATGTGAGTTTGGTAGCACAACAAGAAAAACAGTGCATATAAACATCTAAAACTGAATAATACACAAACTTTAAAAACTGATATCGTGCACTGTTTTCCAAATATTCACAAACTTTCAAATCTTGCGTATAATACTGTAACAGTACATACTGTGTTATGATGTCGAAAACGCGTTGTTGCAACAGACGGAAAGTATCGCAGACGAGATGTAACTGCCATCTATCAAACTGTTATAGCACTGCCTGAACTGCATGGGCACAGGTGGCTTGTACCCGATTCTACCACACTTCTGCTATTTCCGAGACATCTCGTTTGCCTTCGGCAAGAAAAATTATGCAGCAGCGTGGGCACAGGCCGTCTGTGCCCCAAAGCTGCGAGGAAAAACGTTGTCCGCACAAAGTAAGGAGACACTATTTGCACCCTAGTGATACAGAACTTAATGATCAAATAGGTTACTTGTACTTTTTAAATTACGAAATTAAGATGCATAAAATAGCATTTCTTTGCTGGGGCATGTTAAATTTTGTTTGGGAGGGCACGTGCCCTTGCACCCATCAACAAGAGCCACCCTTGTGATTAAGTATAATTTATACTAAATAAAATGAATTATACTATGACATCCTTCCTTGGTTATCCTTAATTAAATGTAAGCAGCACAATTGGCAATCTTTAATTACTTTTTGGATGGTGAAAAGCAAGCAAAGAGTGCTAATTTAACAGTCTCTGATAAATGTAACTACTTTTGCTTTAGTTATGCCAAGGATTAAATTTTTTAGTCTAACCCTACAATCCATGATTAAAATTTCTCCATCCACAAAGTTACTAAAGATTGTCACTAGTGCCGATTACATTTAATTCAGGACAACCAAGGAAGGATGTCATGGTATAACTCATTTAATTTGGTACAACTACTGTTTCTAGACATTATTTTATTTTGCATGTATTTTCTTGCATTCTATTTAACAGTTGTTCTTTATAAAAAAAAATGTTTTCATTTACTATATTGCATTTTTACAAAAAATTTAAGCTTTTGGTCAAGTTTATGAAAGAAGTTTTATTGTACTGCACAAGTGTACATATTTTTAGTTGTGAACTTTGGGAGGAATAAATCTGTGTACTTTTATCTACCACTGCAGGGTCAATCCATCTTGTGTGATAAGCAACTTTGGCTGTTTAAAAAAAATGTTGGTAACACTTTTTTTTTTTAAGTTTGCATCTATTTTAATTTTATATTAACTTAACTAGTATGCAAAGTTTGTTATTACAATGATTTAGTTCTGTGGCATTAAATGTAAGAATAAAAATATATATACTATAATATGTCTTGTCCATTAAATCCTGTTGGTCTTTTTTTCTTCCAAAAAGTGTATCCCTACATCATACGTGATATTTTTAAGAATAGTAGAAAGTTTGTAACTCGCAAAATAATGTAAAATGGCAGTGGAAATGTGTAATAAAAATGCAGTATATATTCGTCATTTTCAATATTCTTATTCCAAAAATTTATATAAAATAGTAAAAAAAGGAACATTTTTAACCAAGGTTTTAAAAGTTAAAACTCCTCAGAGAATATTTCCCAGTGCCCATTGCATCCATGGAAATTGTTTACACAGGTGGGAACAATTAGAGTTCATATTTCTCATTAAAAAAAACTTAAAAAAGTAAGGGAGTTACTTAAAATATTGAAGTACTTAATAAAAAATATTGCATTGTGTGATGCTTTATTATCGTTACCCCTTGTACACCTTCCATAATAAACATAATAAAAATATGTACGGAATACAATAGAAATGAAACGCAAACTGCAATGCATTCTCGTATCTTCCAGGCGAAGTTTCAGGTGAACTATTTCAGTTCTATGTGTACATGGCATGGATGCAAGCATTGTGCATTAGTGGTGCTTGCAGCCACTCCTACACACACTTATGTTCACCAGGTTTTTATTGTGAAGGTTCCGTTGTTGCAGAGGGTGAATACGGTTCATGTTTTCCACGAGACCATTTCAGGCTGTTCTTGTGTGTACGAGCAGAGTGAGTGTATAAAGGATTCGTGTATACGTTGCCTGTACAGAAATGCCTAATTTCTCTGAAAACTTACACATTTTAATTTATTTGTACATACATATTAAAAAAAAGTTTTTAATATTTGCTTGTTTGTATACATATGAGAAATACATGTACTCTCTCAGTATTCGATACTGTTTCAAACTGTAACTCCCAATCAATAACTCTGTTTTTGATTTCAGTAAGCATTAGGCACAAACTTCTCATAACGAATAGCTTCCAATAAACTAAAATTACTATTGACAAATTTAAACTGGTAAAATATTTAACATTTCAGAATATACGTACATCCAGTAGTGAGTGAGGGCCTATTCACAAACTTTTGGTAGTTAAGGTCAGTAGCGTGTACAAATTGGCTCTATTAACACCACCATCATGAATTTGGTATTCACTATGCACTGTTTTAAACGAATTCTCATCATTTGTAAGGTTATAATTGTAGGTATAATTGAAAAAATGGTCTTCTTGATGTCGCAGTTGTTTGCATGAACAGCAGAAAACGATCAAAATGCATGATTATCAAATAAGCAATGCATAAAAACTTGAAAGATATTCTCTTTTCGAAACAAATGGTGCTCCAACATGTATTGTCTTGGGCCAAGTAAAAATTTTGCTCACACCTTAAACATACTGCCAGTTTACAAATACAACACATCCCACTAAATTGTGTGGAAGAGTTCTTCAGAGAATGTTTTTTAAAAATTTCTTTGGTGATAAAATATAATAAATTAATTAATTTACCCATTTGTAAAGAGTCGATGTGAATGTGTGCACTAAAAAGAAAATTGACAATACAACCAGCAATAACCTTACAAAATATCTTTTCTCAATCACATAAGATTATCTGTATTTTAATTACGTAAGATTTCCGGTATAAACTCCACATGATTTACATAAACATTTTATTTAGTGTTTTGAAAAAGTTTAAAGCATTAAAATGTACCTACCTAAAGTTAAACACTTTACATAAAAGTTTAAGTAAAATGTGTCAATATTTTTTTTATTTATTCTATCTTTTGTTTTGTGCAAAATGTTATTGCTATATGTAATTAAGTGTGATTATATTTTTAATATATGTGATGTATACATATTTGTTAGTTTAGTTTATCAAAAAGCAAAGAAAGTAATTGCATATCAAATGGAAACCTGTTTTGCAAAGTGCAGAATCAAGATCAAACAGTATAATGTATCCTTTTACAGGCATTAATAAGATATCTTGAACATACAAAATAATTTATTAATCATAATAATAGTCTTTTGTTATTATATATTGTTAAAAGTGGAGAAGAATTAGGAAATTAAAAATAATATTTAACTGTGTTTCAAAATGCTTCTTCCCCTTTCTGCAGTTTTCACTTGAGACTTAACCACAATTGCAAGAAAATCTGCCCATTTTACAAAATATGTGAAGGATAGTAGCGAGATAAAACCACCTACCATGCCAGACCTCGAGCTAAAGACAGTAGTGTGGGGTAAGGCAATCAAACTGCTTGGTAAATAGCTCCTGAAAAGCGTAAGGACAGCGTGGCTATTAACCTTGCCCTAAGCATTAAGGTCACCTTGAATAATTAGTGAATAGACCCCCTGGTATGCTTTATCGCAGTTAAACCATTCAAGGTACATTGATATGGGTACATACTTTTTCTGAAAGATTACCCCTAGTACTTTACTAAAAAAAACAAAATGTAACTTTTTTTTTTTTTTACACACTTATGCGAGTTTAATTTCAGGCTCATTTATTTTGCTCAGTGCTTCGGCAATTTTTTTTTTTTATATGCTATGACAAGAACGACTTGGCATTTGTGGTTACTGCATGGCTGGCATGCTGATGACAAATAAGCTGATGAGAAAATGGAATAGCTGTCATTTTAAGGATGGCACCTGCCTAGAAGTATGAAGTAGCTAAAGGTGGCGCAGGCATGCATATCAGTAATCCAATGTACATGTGCAACGCACTGAACTTGTTGGTGGTGCACCTACTTTTAGTGATTGGTTTTCGTGTGGCTTATAAATAAAGATAAATGTGTACAACATATCACTGGTTTATTTGAAAGATCCCTGTGCAAGTATTTTTATTGTGAAAACACCTTTTTTTGCCGTTTTTGGTTGTTAAAAAAATACACGTCAGAGACAAAACAGGAAAACAAACTTGGTGTACAGATGTGCACCATCTTAGCTACTATTGACTTGTACACCAGAACTCAAAAATATTTAGGGGGGTACAGTGGTAGCATGATTAGGCCACAAACCTGCCACCAAGGTGATCTGGGCTCAATTCCCATTGGGATTACACCTGATTATTGCATGTAAGAAATAGGTGTAATTTGCCATTNCAAGGTGATCTGGGCTCAATTCCCATTGGGATTACACCTGATTATTGCATGTAAGAAATAGGTGTAATTTGCCATTGGCCGGTAGGATTTCTCGTGGAATCCCTATTTCCCCACCAACCGTGTGTTCTGTCACTGCAACTTGCTGCACACTTTTGCCTGCTTTAAAGGACTACTTGTTAAGTCCCTGCAAATCCTTAAAACTTAGAAACATGATAGTTCTATCTTAAAAACTTTTTTTTTTTTTTGTGTGGCATGGTTGTTTTACTGTGTGATTTGTTTTAATCCTTAAATATTTTGCTTACTTTTTGTCTTCTGCGTTGCCATCCTTTCCATTTATTTTTTTTACTACTCGTTCGGGAATATTTCATTTTTAAATTGACAACCGGGTTATTCATATCCAGTAAATATTGCATTTTTTNATGCATACTGCATAGCGCACCGAGTTTCATTAACATAACAAAGTTGCTACAGTGTTCAAGCTAGGGTCAATTTTTTCAAACAAGATTAAGACTATTTTTATTAGTAATTATTTCTTTTTTACTGAGGCAATTAATCAGACTGTCTTTCTATTNCAGGAATAATTTCAAAGGAGGGCACAAAGTTAAAAATTAGTACAATACTTTAAGATGCAGCAAATTCTAACCTCTAAATACATCCTGATTTTATTTTTAAGACTCAGACTAAGACTCAACTCATTCAACAAAATGTATTGTATTCTATTATTCTAGAAATTATGTATCTATTGTTTATTATGGGTTTTTTTTTTAAATTATAATTGTGTTGTATTATGTTTAGTTCATTATGTTTTTTAACTGATATGCATATTTCATCAAACTGATTTCTTATACATATCTACCTACCCCAGTATTACCATTGTCACTTCATTTTGCAAGTGTAGTTTGTTTCCTAAATGTTTTTTAATCTTTTCATTCAAACGTTTTAGGCCGACAACACCTGTGCTGTCGCTCACATATCGTCAGAACCAAAAAGAACACAACAAAGACAGTAAAACATTTTGTAATCATATCCTGTAATACCAACCTAACCAAATGGCTTATTGAATTTTTTTACTAAGATTAAATGTATAGTTTCTCTTTTGGGCGTGATAGATTTGCGTTAGAGTGNCAACCTAACCAAATGGCTTATTGAATTTTTTTACTAAGATTAAATGTATAGTTTCTCTTTTGGGCGTGATAGATTTGCGTTAGAGTGAGTTGTGGTCTCGGAGGGCCAGTATTTTTAATTCAAGGCTCAGCTTCACCTCTTTTGCAGAAATTCTTCGTTTTTGTCATAATTTTGGATTTAGAGTGATTACTGATAATTTACGATTATAGAAAATTTACGTTGTTATCTGCTAGTTTTAAAAAATCGAGAACATATTTATAATTTATCAATAAGTTTCTGCCTTTTGCAAGCAGGAAATAACACACAGTGATAATTAGATACAACAGTATTGTAAATTTTCTATAATCAAACATTTCCAATAATACCTCTAAAACTGAAACTATGACATGCAAACAAAGAATCTCTGTATAATAGATGAAGAGGCCTTAATGCCTATCATGATACACTNTGATCAGCTGCTTCCCTAAAAGAATTTTAATTCTGTTCACTCACTTTGTTTTTTTGAATTAACGTGGCATGTTACATGTGAGTTTGGTAGCACAACAAGAAAAACAGTGCATATAAACATCTAAAACTGAATAATACACAAACTTTAAAAACTGATATCGTGCACTGTTTTCCAAATATTCACAAACTTTCAAATCTTGCGTATAATACTGTAACAGTACATACTGCGTTATGATGTCGAAAACGCGTTGTTGCAACAGACGGAAAGTATCGCAGACGAGATGTAACTGCCATCTATCGAACTGTTATAGCACTGCCTGAACTGCATGGGCACAGGTGGCTTGTACCCGATTCTACCACACTTCTGCTATTTCCGAGACATCTCGTGTGCCTTCGGCAAGAAAAATTACACAGCAGCGTGGGCACAGGCCGTCTGTGCCCCAAAGCTGCGAGGAAAAACGTTGTCCGCACAAAGTAAGGAGACACTATTTGCACCCTAGTGATACAGAACTTAATGATCAAATAGGTTACTTGTACTTTTTAAATTACGAAATTAAGATGCATAAAATAGCATTTCTTTGCTGGGGCATGTTAAATTTTGTTTGGGAGGGCACGTGCCCTTGCACCCATCGACAAAAGCCACCCTTCTGATTAAGTATAATTTATACTAAATAAAATGAATTATACTATGACATCCTTCCTTGGTTATCCTTAATTAAATGTAAGCAGCACAATTGGCAATCTTTAATTACTTTTTGGATGGTGAAAAGCAAGCAAAGAGTGCTAATTTAACAGTCTCTGATAAATGTAACTACTTTTGCTTTAGTTATGCCAAGGATTAAATTTTTTAGTCTAACCCTACAATCCATGATTAAAATTTCTCCATCCACAAAGTTACTAAAGATTGCCACTAGTGCCGATTACATTTAATTCAGGACAACCAAGGAAGGATGTCATGGTATAACTCATTTAGTTTGGTACAACTACTGTTTCTAGACATTATTTTATTTTGCATGTATTTTCTTGCATTCTATTTAACAGTTGTTCTTTATAAAAAAAAATGTTTTCATTTACTATATTGCATTTTTACAAAAATTTTAAGCTTTTGGTCAAGTTTATGAAAGAAGTTTTATTGTACTGCACAAGTGTACATATTTTTAGTTGTGAACTTTGGGAGGAATAAATCTGTGTACTTTTATCTACCACTGCAGGGTCAATCCATCTTGTGTGATAAGCAATTTTGGCTGTTTAAAAAAAATGTGGGTAACACTTTTTTTTTTTTTTAAGTTTGCATCTATTTTAATTTTATATTAACTTAACTAGTATGCAAAGTTTGTTATTACAATGATTTAGTTCTGTGGCATTAAATGTAAGAATAAAAATATATATACTATAATATGTCTTGTCCATTAAATCCTGTTGGTCTTTTTTTCTTCCAAAAAGTGTATCCCTACATCATAAGTGATATTTTTAAGAATAGTAGCAAGTTTGTTACTCGCTAAATAATGTAAAATGCCAGTGGAAATGTGTAATAAAAATGCAGTATATATTCCAGTAATTTTCAATATTCTTATTCCAAAAATTTATATAAAATAGTAAAAAAGGAACATTTTTAACCAAGGTTTTAAAAGTTAAAACTGCTTCTCAGAGAATATTTCCTAGTGCCCATTGCATCCATGGAAATTGTTTACACAGGTGGGAACAATTAAGAGTTCATATTTCTCATTAAAAAAAACTTAAAAAAGTAAGGGAGTTACTTAAAATATTGAAGTACTTAATAAAAATATTACATTGTGTGATGCTTTATTATCGTTACCCCTTGTACACCTTCCATAATAAACATAATAAAATATGTACGGAATACAATAGAAAAGAAACACAAACTGCAATGCATTCTCGTATTTTCCAGGCGAAGTTTCCGGTGAACTATTTCAGTTCTATGTGTACATGGCATGGATGCAAGCATTGTGCATTAGTGGTGCTTGCAGCCACTCCTACACACACTTATGTTCACCAGGTTTTTATTGTGAAGGTTCCGTTGTTGCAGAGGGTGAATACGGTTCATGTTTTCCACGAGACCATTTCAGGCTGTTCTTGTGTGTACGAGCAGAGTGAGTGTATAAAGGATTCGTGTATACTTTGCCTGTACAGAAATGCCTGATTTCTCTGAAAACTTAACACATTTTAATTTATTTGTACATACATATTAAAAAAAGTTTTTAATATTTGCTTGTTTGTATACATACGAGAAATACATGTACTCTCTCAGTATTCGATACTGTTTCAAACTGTAACTCCCAATCAATAACTCTGTTTTTGATTTCAGTAAGCATTAGGCACAAACTTCTCATAACGAATAGCTTCCAATAAACTAAAATTAATATTGACAAATTTAAACTGGTAAAATTTTTAACGTTTCAGAATATACGTACATCCAGTAGTGAGTGAGGGCCTATTCACAAACTTTTGGTAGTTAAGGTCAGTAGTGTGTACAAATTGGCTCTATTAACACCACCATCATGAATTTGGTATTCACTATGCACTGTTTTAAACGAATTCTCATCATTTGTAAGGTTATAATTGTAGGTATAATTGAAAAAATGGACTTCTTGATGTCGCAGTTGTTTGCATGAACAGCAGAAAACTATCAAATAAGCAATGCATAAAAACTTGAAAGATATTCTCTTTTCGAAACAAATGGTGCTCCAACATGTATTGTCTTGGTCCAAGTAAAAAAATTTGCTCACACCTTAAACACACTGCCAGTTTACAAATACAACACATCCCACTAAATTGTGTGGAACAGTTCTTCAGACAATGTTTTTTTAAAAATTTCTTTAGTGATAAAATATAATAAATTAATTAATTTACCCATTTGTAAAGAGTCAATGTGAATGTGTGCACTAGAAAGAAAATTGACAATACAACCGGCAATAACCTTACAAAATAAATCTTTTCTCAATCACATAAGATTATCTGTATTTTAATTACGTAAGATTTACGGTATAAACTCCAAGTGATTTACATAAACATTTTATTTAGTTTTTTGAAAAAGTTTAAAGCATTAAAATGTACCTACCTAAAGTTAAACACTTTACATAAAAGTTTAAGTAAAATGTGTCAATATTTTTTTAATTTATTCTATCTTTTGTTTTGTGTAAAATGTTATTGCTATATGTAATTAAGTGTGAATATATTTTTAATATATGTGATGTATATGTATTTGTTAGTTTAGTTTATCAAAAAGCAAAGAAAGTAATTGCATATCAAATGGAAACCTGTTTTGCAAAGTGCAGAATCAAGATCAAACAGTTTAATGTATCCTTTTACAGGCATTAATAAGATATCTTGAACATATAAAATAATTTATTAATCATAATAATAGTCTTTTGTTATTATCTATTGTTAAAAGTGGAGAAGAATTAGGAAATTAAAAATAATATTTAACTGTGTTTCAAAATGCTTCTTCCCCTTCCTGCAGTTTTCACTTGAGACTTAACCACAGTTGCAAGAAAATCTGCCCGTTTTACAAAATATGTGAAGGATAGTAGCGAGCTAAAACCACCTCCCATGCCAGACCTCAAGCTAAAGACAGTAGTGTGGGGTAAGGCAATCAAACTGCTTGGTAAATAGCTCCTGAAAAGCGTAAGGACAGCGTGGCTATTAACCTTGCCCTAAGCATTAAGGTCACCTTGAATAATTAGTAAACAGACCCCCTGGTATGCTTTATCGCAGTTAAACCATTCAAGGTACATTGATATGGGTACATACTTTTCCTGAAAGATTACCCCAAGTACTTTACTAAAAAAAACAAAATGTAACTTTTTTTTTTTACACACTTATGCGAGTTTAATTTCAGGCTTATTTATTTTGCTCAGTGCTTCGGCAATTTTTTTTTATGTATGCTATGACAAGAACAACTTGGCATTTGTGGTTACTGCATGGCTGGCATGCTGATGACAAATAAGCTGATGAGAAAATGGAATAGCTGTCATTTTAAGGATGGCACCTGCCTAGAAGTATGAAGTAGCTAAAGGTGGCGCAGGCATGCATATCAGTAATCTAATGTACGTGTGCAACGCACTGAACTTGTTGGTAGTGCACCTACTTTTAGTGATTGGTTTTCGTGTGGCTTATAAATAAAGATAAATGTGTACAACATATCACTGGTTTATTTGAAAGATCCCTGTGCAAGTATTTTTATTGTGAAAACACCTTTTTTTGCCGTTTTTGGTTGTTAAAAAAATACACGTCAGAGACAAAACAGGAAAACAAACTTGGTGTACAGATGTGCACCATCTTAGCTACTATTGACTTGTACACCAGAACTCAAAAATATTTAGGGGGGTACAGTGGTAGCATGATTAGGCCACAAACCTGCCACAAAGGTGATCTGGGCTCAATTCCCATTGGGATTACACCTGATTATTGCATGTAAGAAATAGGTGTAATTTGCCATTGGCCGGTAGGATTTCTCGTGGAATCCCTATTTCCCCACCAACCGTGTGTTCTGTCACTGCAACTTGCTGCACACTTTTGCCTGCTTTAAAGGACTACTTGTTAAGTCCCTGCAAATCCTTAAAACTTAGAAATATGATAGTTCTATCTTAAAAACTTTTTTTTTTGTGTGGCATGGTTGTTTTACTGTGTGATTTGTTTTAATCCTTAAATATTTTGCTTACTTTTTGTCTTCTGCGTTGCCATCCTTTCCATTTATTTTTTTTACTACTCGTTCGGGAATATTTCATTTTTAAATTGACAACCGGGTTATTCATATCCAGTAAATATTGCATTTTTTGTTGTTGGTTTAGTGTTATTGTCTTATTATTTATGCCGCTTGTTAGTTGTGTTTTGAGTGCGTGTTCATATTTGTAGATTTTTGTATATATCTCTTCATTGTGACTGGATCATTTGAATTGGTTTGTAAGGGTGCTGTCTGCTCACGCCCCTAAACAGAGTGCAGAGCCACACTTGTATAGTTGTCGTTTAAGAACTGTTCAGTATTTTGGAGTGGCATATGCTTATAAATAGCATTTAAGGAATTGTTCATTTCTGGATGGTTCTTTCCAGTTTCTGCTTCTGTCTCTAATGTGTATTTTTCTAAATATGAAAAAAAATCTCTAATACAGATATTTCACGATCAATTCTACGTATGAAACTTCCAGTACAAGCTATTTAACATNATAGTTGTCGTTTAAGAACTGTTCAGTATTTTGGAGTGGCATATGCTTATAAATAGCATTTAAGGAATTGTTCATTCCTGGATGGTTCTTTCCAGTTTCTGCTTCTGAAAAAAAATCTCTAATACAGATATTTCACGATCAATTCTACGTATGAAACTTCCAGTACAAGCTATTTAACATAGCATGGGGACACCATAAAATGATGGTGTCACTACTGAAAGTCCTATAAAGGCAAGTTGACTAGAGAATGACTGTATGTCTGTTGAGTGCCTTGTGCATTTAGATGACCAGATTTTGCATTGTTTTTTGTTGAAGAATTTTGTTTCCATTTTTGCATAAATATTGAATTTTTATTTTTGTGCATTATTTTGCATTATTTTTAGCAAAAGTTTGCTTTCAATTATTGTACATACATTTCATTATTGCCTGTTTTGTTATTTTATTGCATATATCATAATCAGCATCGGCATTAAAGAAAATCATACAAATTTTTTAGCCTAATTCAACCACGCCATTGCCACATGATTTCAAAAGTCATAATTCTCTCCAGTTTCACACTTGTATCTCATGATTACATAATTTTCGACTTGTTTGGTAACTTGTTTTTATACAAGCCACATTTCTCCCTACAGTACACGCTTAGTTACCTCCAGAAAGGAAGACAAAACCTTAAGACACATTCTTCATTGTTGCAGTAAAAAAATTGCATATCTTTAGCATGTGCTAAATTTATGCTAGTGCTTTTCAGAAAGGTTGGGAGGTGCAGTTCGTACGTGAAAACAGCACACCGGAAAATGCATTTGTTAATTCCCTTGTGTATAAGAATAGGTTCCACTGTTACTGTATTATTCCCGTGCAAATATAATTATCCCATTTTTCTCGTAACTGGCTTAAGAAAATTAATCCAACTTAAACATACTTTACTTTTATCATTAGTTGTGTTTTTTTTAATAACAGACTCACAAAATTTAGAAACAATATATTTTGCTTATATAGGATGAGTATTAAAGAATATCCCAACTTTGAAGGTCTATAATATCAAAACCAAACAACCCACAACCTTGATTGAGGTTAGTTTACTTGGCACCTTCCGTGAAGTTTGTTTACCACACATTCATAAATGTTCAATGTGACCACCATGAGCCGCCTGAACGACATCTACGCAATAATCAAACTCGTTCCACACTCTTGTCAGCATGTCTGGTGTTACTGTTTGGATGGCATCCATAATTCTCGTTTTGAGATCGGTAATGGTGGACGAAACACTTGATCCTTTGTGTATCCCCATAGAAAGAAACGCACGGGGTAAAATCTGGGCTTCTTGGGGGCCAGTGATGAAGAGCCGGGTTACCAGCTGCTCCTCAACCAATCCAGCGTTGCGGCAACGTCTCGTTCAAGTATCCGCGAACAGCTAGGT
>NQII01008679.1:6915-44066 GCA_002778355.1 Clitarchus hookeri | reverse complement strand
GAGATATGTAAGACCCATACATGAAAGCCGAATTAAATTTCATTGCAAGTTTATGACCATCTTATTTTTATTGCAAGTAATTGATTCATTGTTGTTGCACTCTCTTTCATAAGCATTGTATTAGTTTGTTCTGAAAATCTGGATTATAAATGTGAATGTCAAAATAATTGTATTTTGCCCGTAAAAATAAATTTTCATTGCTCCTTTTTGTGTTGTAATTTTTTAATATTATTAAAATTGAGTTATAATTAGAATACTAAGCATACAAATTTGAATTCACACACAATGTATTATGGCATTAGTGTCGTATCAGTGACTATTGATGAAAGTGATGGTAAATGTTATTGACAGCATGTTTATGTGCTTTTTGAAAAAAATTATGTACTGTATGTTTGTGTATTAATTGTAATAAATTTCCTTGTTATGTACGGTAATTGGGACCTTAAATGCTTTAAACCTTATCACTATACTTTTGTAATTTTGACTTTTTTATTATGTTATTTTCACCCAAGTGTAAGTTTCTGAAAATTCCCTTTACTTGTATGCAAAAAAGGTGACACTTGGTATTGTCCATTAAGTTTTTTTTAGCATATTTTGATNGAAAATTCCCTTTACTTGTATGCAAAAAAGGTGACACTTGGTATTGTCCATTAAGTTTTTTTTAGCATATTTTGATTGTATATGTCGACACATTGTAAAAGACAACCAAATAAACACTATCAATAACTAACTTTCTGTATCAGCTAATTTGATGGGAGATTTTTGATGTCTGAAAGAATATTTCCTCCTTTCAATATTCAGAACCTCACAAAGATTTATTAGCCAACTGTTATTGTCTGTATCATTAAAGTTGGCGAGATTTTGACAGTCAGCGAGTGGCAACTTCACGTATACGTAACAAACAACGTGCCATTTACAAAATCCTGTATCAACTGATGCATGAACGAATGAAAATTAATATTACGTTAGCTATTCTTACTGCACTGCCGACGCACATCAAACAAGCAGAAAATACGCGCATAAGAAAGTTCCTAGATGAATTAATACTTTTTATTTTACGTGTTCACAAACCAGCTGTTATTAGTGTTGCAAACTAAACTTTGTGCTAAAGTAATAATTTATATGTGTTAAAAATGAAACTGACATTTAAACTGTTCGTATCCCTACTCTCCATACCTTCCATACATGCTTTGTTTGGACTCGTGACATTGTTTACATGAATTGTTTAGTTCTTAGACCTTTCGTAATTTTCATCACCGAACTTGTGTGGTTATTTTAGTTAAACTCGGTTTCTTGTGCGGGACACTTTTTGTATTTCCTGCACGCCTGACTTTGTGCGCGTTTGTCGGTTGTCGGTGTCTCTCAAGGGTTGGCGGCTCTGACCTGGAGGAAGAAGGACCAGTCTTTGTTCGGACAGCTTGGCGGTAGGTTGAGTGGGGTGCATCTGCCGCCAAGCGTTGGTTTTTACTCGCTGAATTTTCGTTACAGTCCGCTAGTGGCAATCCGAATTTAGTTTGGTTAAATTCGCCACAACATTTTTGGTCCTCTGGGCCGGATTCTTGCCGGCATAGTCGTTTTGTTTTGCCTTTGTGTCGTCGGTAAAACACGTGCGTATGCTTTGAGTAGTATACTAAATAAGTGTTTATCGTCAAGAGGCTTTGTGGACGCCGCGGACAATGTGAACAGTGAAAGTTCCTGGGGTTTCGTTTTTATTGTTGGTTTTTCATTTCCTTTGTGTGCATGTGTCTGTGCTTTCTCTTTGTTCTCATTGTGTCCACGTGCTTCGTTCAAATCCTTTGTTCTCTGCCTTTTCGTGGAATGCTATTGACAGCATTCGCAATCATGTTTTGTTTCGTTTTAAGTTAGTGTCATCTTGGCTGACGTCATCATTTATTTTCTCGTCTGCTTTTTGTTTTGAGGGTTGCAATTCTCGTTGTCGCAAGACGTCTGAGGTACAGGCAGCACTTTTACGTCTCCGTTTGGCAGAAGGTCGCCTGCGCGCCCACGATCTCGTTCGGGTGGTTATGAGTGATCCAGCCAAACTGAATTTGTTTGTTGCTACCACTCAGGACTTGCCTAAAGCCCACCAGAATTTTGATGTTGATTTTATTGCTGTACAATTGTTAGCCAATAATTTGCCCGATTTAGAAGCTGCTGAGCATGCGGAGCGCATGGTAGAGTTTGAAGAAAAATATTTCTTCACAATGGAAATTGTAGATGCTCTCGCAGATAAGTCTAAATGCCATGTTCAAGCTACTACCAGCACCAAAGCACACAGTTCAAGGGTAGCTCTTCCGAAAATCACTTTGCCTAATTTTTATGTTAATGGCCTAATTTCTCCAACTTGTTTGCCACTTTAGTGTCGCATAACAGTGATGTGTTTCCTGTAGAGAAATTAGTAAATTTAAAGGTGCACTTAGTGGGGAACCTCTTGGCATTATCAAGTCTTTGCCCATATCCGCGGTTAATTTCAAAGTTGCTTGGAAATTGCTGGTGGATCGTTACGAGAACAAGCGACTTCTTGTTAACATACATGTAGAGGCACTACTTCAGGCTCCTTCAGCTTCTGTTAAGACACCTACCTCGTTGCGTCGACTGTTGAGTGTCCTCACTGAAAATGTTTCTGCACTTAAGGCTCTTGATGCCCCAGTAGAAAAGTGGGATTTGGTGTTGTTATCAATGATGTGCAAGTGTTTAGCTGTTCAGCTTCTAACACAGTGGGAGCTCACACTTGGTCATGAGTTGCCCACACTGACTGAATTCATCTCGTTCCTTGAGAAGCACTGTCGTGCCCAGGAGACAGTGAGTGCAGCAGCCACCAAGACCGTTGGGGCACACACTGCGCTGCCTAAACCCACACCTGCAGTGCCCTTGTGGCGACAGCCTCGTAACCAGTTTAGCAATCAGTCTACCCAAGTAGAGCTGTTTGTGTAAAGGTTCTCACAAGCTTTACAAGTGCTCAGAGTTTGGTAGCTGTAACCCTAAGCAGCGGTTCTCGGTTGCTAAGGAACACAAATTATGTCTGAATTGTCTCTTGCCGTCACACCGCTCCAACGGTTGTCCATCATCCTCGTGTCATCGCTGTGGTGCTCGCCACCACACATTACTACATTTTGACTCCAAAGAGGCTGAGGAAGGCTCCTCTCAGTCTACTGACTCGCAGCCAACAACTCTGTCTGCTGTTATACCAGTGCTTTCAACACCATCTTCTGTGGTGCTCCTGTCCACAGTTCAGGTACACATCCTTGATGCAGTTGGAACANTGGTGCTCCTGTCCACAGTTCA
Source organism: Clitarchus hookeri (assembly GCA_002778355.1). Lineage (NCBI taxonomy): Eukaryota > Metazoa > Arthropoda > Insecta > Phasmatodea > Phasmatidae > Clitarchus > Clitarchus hookeri. The sequence goes on along the minus strand of NQII01008679.1, from coordinate 40,781 downwards.
GGTACACATCCTTGATCCAGTTGGAACACCGTATGTCGCCAGGGCCCTCCTGGACACAGCCAGCCAGGTTAGCTTCATTTCTGAACACTGCTGCCAAAGGCTTGGTTTGGCTCGTAAGAAGACGCATCTTCCCATCCAAGGAGTATCTAGTGCAGCTGTCAATGTGGCCAAGTCTTTTGTGTCCATTGTATTAATGCCTTGTGGAACTCCTGACATGCAGTTTTCTCTCAACGTGTTTGTTCTCCCTCATATAGCCAGTAAGCTCCCAAGTGTTCAGTTGTCCAGTAAGGTGCGCCACTCAGTGGCTAATTTGAAACTTGCTGATCCAGTTTTCGATGTTCCTTGTCCTATTGATATACTTATAGGGGCAGATTTTGTTCCTCGATTCCTTACTAGTGGTAAAATCAATGGCTCACCCATGGCTCTAGATTCAATTTTCGGGTGGATCGTGATGGGCAAGGTAGAAGCAGAACCTCCTGCTGTGCCTTCAACAACTTATTGCACTTCATTGTTGACGTTGAGTCCCCTGGAGGATGTCATGAGGCGGTTTTAGGAGGTTGAGGAGTTCCCACCAGCAAAAACACAAATCTGTCGAAGAGGTTCGTTGTGAGGACTTGTTTGTTGAGACCTACAGACGTGATGTTACTGGTAGGTATGTGGTGTGTTTGCCCTTTCGCTCGTTAATGCTGGAGCTTGGTGCATCTCGGCCGCAAGCAGTGAATTGGTTGCTTCGTCTGGAAAGGCGCTCTAAGGGGGATCTGCCATTGAAACGGATGTATGCTGACTTCATGAGGGACTACCTTGCAGAGGGGCATATGGAGAAGGTACCCATTTCAGAATTGTCGTCCTCGCCTACATATTATATTCCCCACCATTGTTTCATCAAACCCGAAAGCACAACCACCAAATTTTGTGTCGTGTTTGATGCATCCTCAAAGAGCTCAACAGGTGTGTCTCTAAATGATGTTCTCTTAACTGGACCTAGTTTGCAGTGTGACATCTTTGAGGTGTTGTTGAAGGTCAGGCTGCATGTTATTGTCTTTACAGCTGATATTAAGCAAATGTATAGACAGATAGCAGTATGTCCTGGCCATCAGGATCTTCAACGTATTGTTTGGCGTTTTGATGACAGTGAATCAGTAGATGATTATCGCTTAAAGACGGTGACGTATGGTGTTTCCTCCTCTCCTTACTTGGCACTTCGCATCTTGCAGCAGCTGGCTGAGGATGAGAAGGAGCAATTTCCGGTGGCTGCAAATGTGTTGAAGTCGGATGTATATGTTGATGACGTGGTCACCGGCTCTGATTCTGTTAGTTCTGCCTTGGCCCTGCAAAGGGAGTTGATTTCATTGCTCGCTGTTGGTGGGTTTAAATTGCGAAAGTTTGCCAGCAACCATCCTGCCTTGCTTGACTGGCTCCCAGTGGAAGATGTTGAGAACCCAGAAGCCCTGTCATTGGATCAAGACAGTCATGTTGTAAAGGTGTTAGGGCTGCAATGGAATCCCAGCCTTGATTGCTTCTCTTACAAAATACAGCCTAGTTGCAAAGAGGCCACCAAGAGAAACATCTTGTCAGAAGTGGCAAGGATTTTTGATCCTCTTGGGTGGCTCTCTCCTCTCACCATGTTTTCGAAACACCTCATCCAGACACTCTGGCTGGAGAAACTTGATTGGGATTCTAAGCCTCCAGGTAATATTGTTGAGAAGTGGAGCCAGTTCAACAGTGAGTTACCACTGCTAGCATCAGTTGTCGTCGCCAGACAAGTAATTGGCCCTGCAGGGTCCTCCTATGAAATGCATGGCTTCTCTGATAGCTCAGAGATTGGCTACGCTGCAGTGGTTTATTTACGCCTCGCCACGCCTACAGGAGTCACCACACAGTTAGTCGCTGGCAAATCTAAGGTAGCTCCAGTAAAGGTTCAGTCCATCCCACGGTTGGAGCTTTGTGGGGCTTTATTGTTAGCCCGTCTACTCCATCATTTGGTAGAGTTGTTCGCCCCTGCTATCACCTTGTCTATCAGTGCCTGGACAGACTCGCAGATTGTTCTTTGTTGGGTGAACTCGTCTCCTCACCAACTGAAAACCTTTGTTGCCAACAGGGTGAGTGAGATCCAGGAGCTCACCAGGCCGTCCTGGTGGAAGCATGTCCCATCAGAGTCCAATCCTGCAGATTGTGCTTCTCGTGGGCTTTTGCCCTCTCAGCTAGTAGGGCATCCCCTGTGGTGGACTGGTCCAGCGTGGTTACGGGAACCACCTACTCAGTGGCCCACATGTTCTGAAACTTTAGTCACTGACACAGTCCTGCTTGAGCAGAAGGTTCAGGTTTTGGGAACATTTGTTTCAGCTGACGAGATTGACCATCTGCTAGCACATTGTAGTAGTTTGACAAAATTGCTTCGAGTGATGTCATTGGTGCTGCGTTTTATTCACAACTGCCGTAACTCTCGTGCAAATCGCCTCACTGGGTTCTTTACTCCTAGTGAGTTAGACAAGTCCCTTCAGGTGCTAATGGTGCATGTGCAGTCTGTGGCATTCAAGGAAGAGCTTGCCTCTGTGCAGAAGGGCCAACGGCTTTCTCCCTCAATGCGAAAACTTGTTCCCTTTGTCGATGATGCAGGTCTGTTAAGGGTGGGTGGTAGACTCCAGCACTCTGACCTCCCCTTCGAACACAAGCATCCAGTGTTGCTCCCCAAGACCCATGTGTTGACCGACCTCATCATTGGTCACTATCACGAAAGGAACCAGCACCCTGGTATTCGTACTTTGCAGGGCATTCTAAGGGAAAAATTTTGGATCCTCTCAGATAAACATGCTATCACACGGCGATTGCGCTATTGTGTGCGCTGTTGGAGGGCGAAACCATCATCGTGCACACCTTTAATGGGCAATCTGCCTGCTATGAGGGTCCAACAGGTGAAGCCATTTGCTAAGGTAGGGGTGGATTATGCAGGTCCCATTCAGACAAGGGCCAGTAGGACTCGCAAGTCATCAGTGTTGAAGGCCTATCTCTGCATATTCGTTTGTTGTGCCACCAAGGCAGTCCATGTGGAAGTTGCCTCTGACCTGTCCACTGATGTCTTCCTGGCTGCCTACAAACGTTTTGTCTCTCGTCGAGGAAGGTCTTCCGAGATCTACAGTGACTGTGGGACAAACTTTGTCGGGGCCCACAACTACCTGCGGGAACTCCAGCAGCTTCTAACATCATCCGCTCACCAGAAAAAGGTCGTCGATGCTTTCACACCCCTTGGAGTGACGTGGCACTTCAACCCACCTGCTGCCCCTCACTTTGGAGGCTTGTGGGAGGCCGGGGTCAAGTCCTTCAAAACCCATTTGGTGCGTGTCATTGGGGAACAGATCTTAACCTTGGAGGAGTTATACACTGTAGTTGTGCAGGTGGAAGCAGTTCTGAACTCCAGACCCCTGTGCCCTCTCAGTTCTGACCCCAAGACACTTCCTGACACTTGAACCTCTTGTCGCTGTGCCGGAACCCAGTCATGGCGACATCAGCCTAAACAGGCTTCAACGCTGGTAGCTGATCGAGCGGCTACATCAAGACTTCTGGCATCGTTGGCACCGGGAGTATCTCCGTACTCTCCAACAACGCTCANGCTGATCGAGCGGCTACATCAAGACTTCTGGCATCGTTGGCACCGGGAGTATCTCCGTACTCTCCAACAACGCTCAAAGTAGCAGAAGTCAGGAACAAGCATCGCTCCCAATCAACTCGTGTTGATTAAGGACGACCGAGCACCTCCCTTGCAGTGGCGTCTTGCATGTGTAGAAGAGCTTAATCCAGAAGGGATGGTATTGCGAGAGTCGCTACAGTGCGCACTGCCAGCGGAATCACCAAGCGCCCAATTGTAAAATTGTGCCCATTACCCGAGCAGTGTTAGTGTTTTGAAATTCTCAGCATTTCAAGGTGGGCGGTATGTTTTTACTTGTGACATTTNCATTACCCGAGCAGTGTTAGTGTTTTGAAATTCTCAGCATTTCAAGGTGGGCGGTATGTTTTTACTTGTGACATTTTCATGAATTGTTTAGTTCTTAAACCTTTCGTAATTTTCATCACCGAACTTGTGTGGTTATTTTAGTTAAACTCAGTTTCTCGTGCGGGATCCTTTTTNATTTTCATCACCGAACTTGTGTGGTTATTTTAGTTAAACTCAGTTTCTCGTGCGGGATCCTTTTTCTATTTCCCGCTCGCCTGACTCTGTGCCCGGTCGTCGGCGCCTCTCAAGGGTTGGCAGCCCTGACTTGGAGGAAGAAGCACCAGTCTTCGTTCGGACATCATGGCGGTAGGTTAGGTCGGGTGCATCTGCCGCTAAGCGTTCGTTTTTACTCGCTGAATTTTCGTTACAGTCGGCTAGTGGCAATCCGAATTTCGTTTGGTTAAATTCTCCACAACATGCTTGATATTAATTCCAAAAGCCTACAAAAATATTGGAGGGTATAGTTGAATAATTTTTTTCAAATAATCTGACTAAATATATTTTAATTTCTTGTCGTTTTGAGCCAGTAAAAGGAGAAAAGCGAACTTTTACAATGATGGAATCAAGAGGCACGTCAACGTGCTGCTACCTGTTGAGGTACGAGCTTGGTTCACAACAAGCCCTACCTGCCATCTGTTACAAGACGCTCTTCCACGCTATCTGTTTACCAGATCCCGAACTACAACTAGCCAGAAACGAAGTATAGTTTTCTTGTTTAAAATAACAAATTTACGAACAGATACCAATGGTTTTATTTTTCCGCGAACTCTGTATAAATCTTTTAAGTATTCCGTGTATAGCGATTTTGATTTCTAGTAACGAAGAAAATGGGATGCGCGTGGGTAGTTTTGAAACAATTCTTACATTATTCCACGCCACATATTTCTAACTCAAGCTGTTTTCGTATCAGTAATAGCAGAATAACTGCTTTGCAAAAGTCATTGGTAAGTTCTTTGTTGGTGAATGAAAAGTGCGTTGTCAGGCAAGTTTCCCGAATTTCTTTTATTTCCAGTCTTAACATATTAGCTGTAACATCCAAAATGTGATAAGAACTAAAATTTCCGTCTCGCAAATGTTAACCCAAATTCGTTGTTTGTAACAATAAAAAAATAGGTAACAAATATTATATTTTTTTCAATGTTTTCTGTTTTTACTTTTAAAACCTACAAATTTTTTAGGCAGATGTGAGTCTATAAATACTTTTAAAAAATGTTATCATTACAATGGAAAGTGGATTAACTGACAGCGTGTTAATAAAATTAATATATAGCCGCCACTTGACGCACCAGCTGATGTCAAAAGGAAACACAAACTAAAAGTAAAACATTGGTGCTACTTTCGTTAAACTGTCAAAATCTGGCGAAGTTACACGAGACAGAGAGTAATTTATCACTGATGTAATAAATACATTCATATTGATGCAAGTTCATATACTATTGGAAAACTACACCAAACAGCATTTCACATCACTTTTCACACCCATCAATCTGATTTTTTTCCGTAGTTGGTTTNGTTGGAAAACTACACCAAACAGCATTTCACATCACTTTTCACACCCATCAATCTGATTTTTTTCCGTAGTTGGTTTACATTATTTATGTTGTGTAAAGTATTTGTGCCAAGACTATATTTGTATTACACAATAAAATGTTCAACAAAACGACAGTAAAATCTCAGTTTATTAGAATATGTAAAGTGTCTGATAAGTGGTTGTGTTGTTTGCTTAGTCTTCCTTAGTTTACTCCATCATGCAGTTAAGTAGTTGGAGGTGTATACCTATTCTGCACAAGCCCTCTTCAAAAACCTTCTGTTTTCAGGTGGGGAGAAGCCACATTTAATTTGAATACTCAAATTCTCAGGAAAAGAAATCGGAAGCAAAAGCAGTGTCATGTGTTTTTTTTTCTTCTGGATATCATTACAGTTTGCTGGCAAGGGAAGGAAGGCAGACAAGAACATGTAATATAAGGATATTACAAGATTTTATTACAAGTTTTATTTTTATATTAAATATTGTATTAATATTTTAATATAATTTATGAGGTATCACAGTGGTTACTGCTGAACAAGGTAGCACAGACGCCTCGCATTCGCGAGGACCCATGTTCAATTCCCAGTCTGGCCATTCTGATAGGTGTTTTCCAGGATTTCTAAAAAAATCACTCCAAGCGAATGCTGGGATTGTTCCTTAATATACAGAGGTGCCAAGTACTACGGATTGTCTGTAGTTTGTACAATTTACCCGACCTCGCTACGGAATTACGGATGCTACTAAAAGAATACAGATTTTTACGTTTTCAGTTTTACAAATGATGTTTTCCTGCATGTGTTTTCAGAAGTATACTTGAGATAACAAGTGTTTAAATCAGATTCTTGGCAGTGCGAAAAAATTTTAATATTAGCGTAATTTCTCATATTTGGGTTAAATAAATCAATGTTCAGCAATATTGGCAAATAAACATAGTATTTAATTAATCGTGTGCGGTAGTGAAAACATCTTTGTTTTGGGAAATTGATTGCGGTAGTTTTAGCTGAAGGGCGACAAACGCTGCCAGTCTTGTCCGGGTGCTTAGACGAACAGGGGCGAGTCATGTCCGCTGCCGGCACAAGTGACGAGAACCNACGCTGCCAGTCTTGTCCGGGTGCTTAGACGAACAGGGGCGAGTCATGTCCGCTGCCGGCACAAGTGACGAGAACCGACATCAAACACAGAATGATGAAACATTACATGTACACTCTGTGATGTGATTATGATGATGAAAAATTGTACAAATTAAATCAAACACATTGGTGACATCCCCGTCTATTAACAAATATCCGTTAATGTTAAAGTTGCGAAATGGACGGGGAATGTCACCACACTAAATTATTTCTTACAATGTTGGAGGCCTTTATAGGCAATCTCTATTTTAGAAAAACATAATTACTGTTATAGAAATACACATTAAATAAGTTATTACATTTTATCCTAAAAGAGTTTGAATTTCATTTCCGAAGATTTGTTTTATTACACTGGCTACAGCGTTGCCAGGTGACTGTTTCCTGAAGGGTTGGACGAGTCCACCTGGGCAAAGGGGTGTGGAATGCCATGCTTGATTGCCATTTATATAAAGGGNCGTTGCCAGGTGACTGTTTCCTGAAGGGTTGGACGAGTCCACCTGGGCAAAGGGGTGTGGAATGCCATGCTTGATTGCCATTTATGCAATGAAAAACATCCCTGGTTGTAGCCATGAATGTGGTGACTGTGTTCAATATGTTTATAAAAATTCTGTACACTGCTGGACGACACTTTGGGGCACTTATCTATACAACTCCGGCCTACCAGCCAGTTAATGTCACACGGTAGTGCGTTGCGTCGTATTCAGCCGTGCGGGCTGCGTGGGCGCAACGACCAAACGCCAGTTCACCCAACAACTGTGGCTTTGAGATAAACAACGTTTCGGATCGCCTACCCATTTATTAAAAGAGTTACCTCTTGTAATAATTGAATAGGGTGGTCTCTTGAGTTACGTAATCCTTGTCGGTAAGAAGGTGCAAGTTCCGTTCTTATTGACCCGCACTACGTACGCAAGGCCGGATGTATTTGGTGCGGCCTGGTGTAGCTGGTGTGACTGCTGCAGTCAGAGTGGGCACAAGGAACTCTTGGACAGTGGTTCACGTCAAAGTGTTGCAGACAACTTATCACTCATTGGTGAAGGTAAGTCTTCAGGAAAATGAATTCTGGTGTGATGTCTGGCACCACTNAGTGTAGCTGGTGTAGTCGCGACTGCGGCAGTCAGAGTGGGCAGAAGGAATTCGTGGACGCATGGTTCACATCGCAGTCTGACATAAACCTTCATCTCTCTAATACTCCAATCCTGTCGCTCCCAGACCAAACTCGAAAACAGTATAACATGTTCTGAATGTCTGCTATACTCACAAAGCGGGGACAGACAAAATAGCCGACACCCTAGTTATTACTTCAAGCCATATATATCCTTTTACGAAAAGATTACAGGTTCTGTAAAATGTATCTATGTTACTCGCNATTAAAAGAGTTACCTCTTGTAATAATTGAATAGGGTGGTCTCTTGAGTTGCGTAATCCTTGTCGGTAAGAAGGTGCAAGTTCCGTTCTTATTGACCCGCACTATGTACGCAAGGCCGGATGTAGTTGGTGCGGCCTGGTGTAGCTGGTGTGACTGCTGCAGTCAGAGTGGGCACAAGGAACTCTTGGACAGTGGTTCACGTCAAAGTGGTGCAGACAACTTATCACTCATTGGTGAAGGTAAGTCTTCAGGAAAATGAATTCTGGTGTGATGTCTGGCACCACTAACACGACAACTTCATTTTGAGGAACACTTTTTGGATTCGTGGAACGGTTGCAAACAATTAAAAAACAGAAGACTTGACTTGACTATCTGATAGAGCTCCTCAGGGGCCAAGGTTAGAAACTGTGGGCACTGATATAGCCTGGATTTGTCGCCACCACACTGACAACTTGGTACAGAAGAGCTGGTAATAAATACTTTTGAGAATGGTTGCTGTGTGCTACTTATTGGCTTGCGATTAACTGCTTACAAAGCAGGCTTTGATTTTGACGACTGAATCGGAGAGATACCATTGCGAGGTAACGAAACAGCTTCCTGGGCCTGGCAATAATTCTGCAGGAAACTGACAAATTCTAGCAAAGTGGGCAGAGATCTCCTGCGAAAGGTTATTTCCCACTGTGTGTAGAGAGGTACAGCTAACTTCTTGCAAAGGATAACAGTATCAGATCCCATTGAAATTCAGGTAGTGAATGGCTGAATCGAGATATTTTACAAACCAAATGATCATTCAATTACCGGTAATTGAATGATTCTTTCAAAATAATTATCTTGGTTGGTGGCCAATGTTTTGAAATTCTTCTTTTGTTTGGTTTTTATCTCATTCCCTTTTAGGGGGTTGAGGGAAGCAGGAAAGTAACTTATACTCCATGCATGATAAGGTACACCCTGCAGCGACGATGCAATATAAATGTGCCGACAATGGAACTTTTTTAAAAACGAGACCATTTCACAACACTAATAGTAACCTCCTTCGTTTTATTTTACCATCATGGCATTTCANACTTTTTTAAAAACGAGACCATTTCACAACACTAATAGTAACCTCCTTCGTTTTATTTTACCATCATGGCATTTCAGTTTAGATTCAGGCGTTCAGAAAGCAGCAGTGTTACTCATTTTATGATGAACAGACTGTGAGAAATGTATCGTAGAAAGAAAATCTCACCTGCGTGGGAGTACTTTAAAAAACGAGAAAAATCAAATTGTGTGACATGTCGGGTATGGAAAAAGACCCAAGTTTTTCAGTAATATGCCAAACTTGAACAAAAACACAAAAAAAAAAAAAAACATCCTAGTCTACTTTGCACGGCTAAACTTTAAGAGGATATATATCATCTTTCATCAGCTGAGAGTACTTTTGCATTGATAATTCAACCTAGACCATCTTGCAATCTACAAAAACTACAAGAATGTCGGTCGTCATACCTCGATGTAGCTGATGGTTTTTCGTCCTTGATATTAATATCCGGCATTTAGCAGGCGATTAAACAACATCGGCAACTTGTACTTTACTGCTCAACGAAAAAAAATACAATCACTGAAGAAGAAAAGGGCGACATTGACAGATCTTTGGTTTAAATGGTATTCAATAGTAGAAAATCTAGATTTTATAAATTATACGAAAAAGTTGGAGTCGCGGTATGCACTTCCAAGTATAAAGTTTCTTTCTTCTGTAATCATTCTGAAACTGAACAGTGAAATTCGCGGGGAGCTATCAGCTAAATTACGTGATGTAAATGCAGTTTCAATAACTTTGGATGTGTGGACGGACGAAAACACCCTTTCATTTTTGTCAGTCACATCATTTCGTTTTTTAAAACAATCTGTTTTCAAGGGTTCTTTGTACAAGACAAATTACAGATTCACACACCAGTGAAAACATAGCATCTGCTCTCGTAGTAATGTTAAAGGATGGAGTGTTTATGAGAAGACTGTTGTAACTGGTACCGACAATGGCACAAACAGAAAAAAGCTGTGGGAAAAGCAANATGGAGTGTTTATGAGAAGACTGTTGTAACTGGTACCGACAATGGCACAAACAGAAAAAAGCTGTGGGAAAAGCAAATAAACCAAATTTCCCATGTGTAGCTCATGCTATTAATTTAGTGAGAACAGCGAAAAACACAAAACAATTGCGCAAGTTTTTCGGACTTATAAATTGGTTACACGAATACATTAAGGGGTTTACCCTTGTGCCATGACAGAAATAATGTTAACAAAATGGATTACCAATTTGTATATTTTGCATATAAATTATAAATCAAACCATATATGGCAACCTTGCATTACTTGACATTAAAATGTGCACATTATGTAAATTATATTCTCATAAATATAGTAAAATTGCTCATAAACTGGAATAGTATAACTTGCATAAACTTTAATAAAAACATTAATAAATCCTAAAACAACTAAAACAATAAATTGACTAAAATGAATTCTTTGAAATATAAGAAAGGAGGGCAGCTGTTTGAATTCAGTAAAGCCTCAGTTTCATGAAAGGACACATTAAAAATCACCATTTAAAAAACTATTAAAAAAATATAGAGATTTTGGCGGAGGCAGTCAAACGAACCGTCCAAGCTCCGACCGAAATAAAATGTAAAGATTAACACATTTAAAAACGTAAGCATGACCACCCAACGCGAGAGTCGTGGACACCGAATTCACTTAAAAAATAATTAACTCTTGTGCAGCGAACAAGATAATACACAAAACGTTAAATCCGGAGAGACAGCAACACGAGGTTTTAGTTCAAACGAAACAAAATTTGGATGGGCAACCAAAATCACAATTGTGAAAAAAACTCAAGCATTGCTGCTTACCCAAGACAAACACAACTATGCCGTACAAAACACTAAAACATTAAAAACAGCCCAACTAACACACAAACCTTTTGTCCACGACACATTGCCCTAATGCTCGGCGGCTAAGGTGACCACACTAAATTAAAGGCAGTCCAATCACAGCTTCACGTCCTGCAGGACAAAAAGTACAGCAGTTCAATCATCGTACAATTCATCAGGCGATGGCAGGCCATAGAATAGGAAGAGCACCAACTGTGCAACGACTTACATAAACTAACTGAATCGTATAAATAATTATGATGCACATGTGGAGGGGAAATCGTGGGAGGGGGAACGGGATAAAATAAGAGGGATCCGAGCCGAGCAAAGAGTATACCACCACGTAGAATTGAAACCAAATAAAATGTCTTGCGCGNATGGAGTGTTTATGAGAAGACTGTTGTAACTGGTACCGACAATGGCACAAACAGAAAAAAGCTGTGGGAAAAGCAAGTAAACCAAATTTCCCATGTGTAGCTCATGCTATTAATTTAGTGAGAACAGCCAAAAACACAAAACAATTGCGCAAGTTTTTCGGACTTATAAATTGGTTACACGAATACATTAAGGGGTTTACCCTTGTGCCATGACAGAAATAATGTTAACAAAATGGATTACCAATTTGTATATTTTGCATATAAATTATAAATCAAACCATATATGGCAACCTTGCGTTACTTGACATTAAAATGTGCAAAAAAATTACAGTGAATTCCTTATAGATCTACACATTATGTAAATTATATTCTCATAAATATAGTAAAATTGCTCATAAACTGGAATAGTATAACTTGCATAAACTTTAATAAAAACATTAATAAATCCCAAAACAACTAAAACAATAAATTGACTAAAATGAATTCTTTGAAATATAAGAAAGGAGGGCAGCTGTTTGAATTCAGTAAAGCCTCAGTTTCATGAAAGGACACATTAAAAATCACCATTTAAAAAACTATTAAAAAAATATTGAGATTTTGGCGGAGGCAGTCAAACGAACCGTCCAAGCTCCGACCGAAATAAAATGTAAAGATTAACACATTTAAAAACGTAAGCATGACCACCCAACGCGAGAGTCGTGGACACCGAATTCACTTAAAAAATAATTAACTCTTGTGCAGCGAACAAGATAATACACAAAACGTTAAATCCGGAGAGACAGCAACACGAGGTTTTAGTTCAAACGAAACAAAATTTGGATGGGCAACCAAAATCACAATTGTGAAAAAAACTTAAGCATTGCTGCTTACCCAAGACAAACACAACTAAGCCGTACAAAACACTAAAACATTTAAAACAGCCCAACTAACACACAAACCTTTTGTCCACGACACATTGCCCTAATGCTCGGCGGCTAAGGTGACCACACTAAATTAAAGGCAGTCCAATCACAGCTTCACGTCCTGCAGGACAAAAGGTACAGTAGTTCAATCATCGTACAATTCATCAGGCGATGGCAGGCCATAGAATAGGAAGAGCACCAACTGTGCAATGACTTACATAAACTAACTGAATCGTATAAATAATTATGATGCACGTGTGGAGGGGAAATCGTGGGAGGGGGAACGGGAGAAAATAAGAGGGATCCGAGCCGAGCAAAGAGTATACCACCACGTAGAATTGAAACCAAATAAAATGTCTTGCGCGACGGGCACTAATGTCGCAACCCCCACCCCAAAACCTGTTCTATGGCGACCAGTCTCTATACTTCTTGAAGAAACATCAAACACAATACACAATGACACAGTTAGTAGAATAACTTGTAGACACAAAGTAGTAACTGAAGTGTAGAAGAAAGAAGTCCCTAGATAGATTGATTTTCAAGTAACATGCAAGACAGTCCAAAATTTAATCAGTGACACCAGAAGTGATCAGCTCCTTCTTGTAGTTGTCCCTGGGGACGGTGGGCAGCCAAGTACGAAGGCAACTCAGTGCCAAAAGAGCCACACTCTTCTCGACCACCAGGGGGGTTGCTGTAGAAGTAACCATTTGAAGCTATTCATCTTCCAGCAGCAGACTCGAACGGCTCCTCTGCAGGACGACGACGACGACGACGACGACGACGACGACAGGTGGGCTCGGTGGAAATACGGGAATAAAACGAAAATAATAATGTATTAGAAAATAGGAAACAAAATAACCAAAATGACACAAGATAAGGCATAAGGAAACAAATGTGCCTTTACAATATCATATCAAAACAAAAACAGTCAAACTGCATATACAAACGTATAATATTGAAACAGTTAATTGCATTGCTGATAGGGCTTTAACTGAGACACTTGTGCTTTTCTAAAATAGCGGTTAGAGCTGAGCGAAATAAGGCTAACAGTATTAGAACTTAGAAACTTACCAATTTTAAATGGGCCAGGAAATTTAGGTATGAGCTTCCCAATTATATCCTTCTCCATATCTGCCAACATATATTTTTGCACAGGACCAGGTCTTCTGACTTGAAATTTACTGGCAACCTGCCTTGGTCCATTTTAGCTGCTACCTGCAGCTTTGCTGGCTCGAGCCTCCGGTGGACCTGCTCCAGCAGGCGCTTACGGTCAGCTTCACCAAGGGGGGAAGTGAAAAGGGGGATATTCGTGATACTGAGTAAGGGATGGCTGAGGAGGCGTCCAAGATAAGAAGTGGAGTGACTCCTGTGGAATCATGCAAAGCTCTATTGGATCCTACTGTTATAAAATCCAGATCCTGATCCCACTTAGTATGATCCTGGTTATAGAAAATGGTTAAGCAATCCCTCAAATGACGGTCGTGCAACGAAATATCATACGTCAAGGAAAACTTATAATGAGAACGTATAATTTGCCAATGCGCGAAGAGATGATGTCAGTAAACTCTTTCTTAAAATGGTCGAATTGATTTTGAAAATATTTGGCTGAAAAGCTTCTCAGATCATCAAATCCAAGAGATGTTAAAAAAAAANATGGTCGAATTGATTTTGAAAATATTTGGCTGAAAAGCTTCTCAGATCATCAAATCCAAGAGATGTTAAAAAAAAATTATTATTCAAGACACAATGGGTAGCCCCAGTTTCAACCAAGACTGAAAAATTCCTCTCCAATAAATGATTAATACCGTACACTTCCTAATTGTGTGCGGGACTTTACCTTTTGCCCGACTGGAAAACCCACTCCAATATCAAATCAATCCTCGTTTCCCACCTTTGGACAAGTCCTACACAGGTGCCCGAGCTATTCGCAAGGAAAACATTTTCTTTCGGACATTGTACGCCTGCTATGCTGACAATCCTTTGATATGTGTAGGGAGTGAATAAAAGCATGACAGCTATCAATCATCCTTGTGCTAATCACACGGAGGGCAGAAACCAAGATCTAAGGTCCAGTTGTGCCTCTGTGTGGGGAAAGACCACACATCCTGGGCCGACCAGCTGCCCAGCGCACTCTTCACACACCGCCGCCATACCAACGAAGTAACCGGAATCCAGGCGAGTACAACTGCCCCCCAGCAGAGGGAACCAGTGAAACAGAGAGCAGCACCACCAGGATATGGCGGCGAACACAGGAGCTTAAAGCTGCCCATGTACACCAGGCTACCTATTTTCATTAGTGGGTACCCCTCAATATGCGACAAGTGAAGTTTCTACGGCCAGGGCAGATGGTTTTGGTTAGGGAGCATCTGCTATCTTCAGCATCAAAGATTTTTGTGCTGACCTCAGCGCCAACTGGAGTGATCCGCATGTAGTCAAAAAGGCTTTAGGGGCCACTACATATCTGGTCCACATCAACCGCCGACGGACCATCCACATCCACAGACACTAACTTAGGTGAACTGCGCGTGAAGAATCTCAAGCATTGTCCGTTGATGCCGAACAACAACAACAACAACCACCACCACATGACGAATCGCCAACGCAAGCGGCAGAATCTTCAGACGGCCACACATGCGAGACTTGTTCTGCCCTACGAATACTGGCGACCAATCGCCCTCAGGGATAGTGTGTGAAGGACACGATCCAGCATCACACCCCACAGAGACCGAAGTAACACCTGCAGAAGCTACAACAACACCTGCCTGATGTTGAGGCACCCTGCGCCGAGGTGTACTTTTCAGCAGACCCTGCCGAACCACATACGGACGAGGAGACATATGGGAGCAGGTTTTTAAGGCCCGAAGACCAACACACCCTCCATCCTCCTGCACTGCAACTGTACTTGGGTGAGTAAGGCAGTGCACTGCACTTTCCTCTTGGTCTCTTCGGGCCATTCACTTTTCTTTCTTGCCGTTACACAGTATTCTACTGGTTTTCTCTATTAAAAACCTGTCTTTCTCGCCAATCTAAAGTACTCCGACTTTAACATTACGAAGTCTTTACCTGAATACTCTATCATGGGTCATCAGAATTTTGCCGATTCCATTTATCGAAATCCTCAAGTCTTCTACCAATTTTGGTGGCTAAATCCGTCCATATCTTATGATAAAGTTTGTCTTCCATAATACTTCTTGCTTCCAAGTGAATGCCCATTTCTTCACATGTCTCGTTTAGTGCTTCTCTAAGGTCTTCTGTCTTCAGACAGTCCATTAACACATGCTATGTAGTGTCATCAACAACGCAGACCTTGCAGAGGGGAGACCCCACAAGCCTCATGCTGTGCAATTTCGCTTTGAAGTTGCAGTGTCCAGTTAGAAGTTGCATATTATAGAAATCGATACTTATCCACTTGTTTTCCAGTCTCGTTCTGATGTCAGGGAGGAGCTCGTAAGTCAACCTCACTTTACTGGAGTTAGTCCATCTTAATTGCCAATCAGAGACAATATCTTCGTACAATACTTTCTTATCTTCACTTGTGAGCCTGCCAGCTCGAGATCTCTCCACCACGAGGCCCCTGTATCTGACCAACAAGTCCACAGGCAGCACACCAGCGACAACCGGGAGAGACTCATTTGGTACAGACATATGGGGGCAACATGCCCAGACAGGCGGATCTCTCCACAGCCATCACGTCGACAGCGGATACCACCAACGCAGCACAGCAGGTATATTACGGGCGGCCAGTCAGACGTCCGAGGGGAACACCTAAACAAAGACTCATGTAATCCCACCCCTCAACATCGTCGAACAAACCGGCGCCCCCATGCCAGTAGCAGCAGCAGTGATGATGAGAGTGGGAACGAGAGTGACATGCCTCCATGCGATTCCAAGCACCCTCGTCCAGTCATGTGGGCCCGGTGCGTAGTCTGTCGAGATTGTATGTCCCTCAGCACTACCAGGCACAAGCACACCCTTATAGTTCTCACATGTACTACTCAATACAACACCAGCAGAGCGACCCTCACAGGAGCACTACAACATGCGACCACGCAGAGCCAAGCTGTCAGTACCAGTGTGCAGCGCCTGACAGCATAGCTATCCCGCAGATGATGGCGTAGCACACTAATGGTCTCACGACGAAGGGGGTCATTTAATGTGAACCTTAACTCATGGGTTTACACGAATGTTCGCTGCACCACAGTACAACAGCCCTGGCCAAGTACTGTACCGAAGACAAGAACATCAGGTGAGGCCATCAGCAACAGTATCTCAATGGTGTTTGGGAAAGCCCTTACTTCACCCTGCACCATGCGAGTTAGCTGATAGTCCCACTTTGATCTGACCACGTGGGCGATACCAGGACAATCTTGTGGTTAAAATTCAAACCGACCAGCATGTGTGTTCAGACTCACCATTGCACCATCAGGGCATAACACGCGTGAAGGTGACACCAGGCTTTGTGGCGGCCCTCATCAGGACGCGTACGAACAACTGTGGCCATTGTGCAACACAATGTGTTTGAGAGTGTTAGTGGCCCTGTAAAGCGAAGCCTGATCATTCCCAGTCTACCAAAAGTGTACACTACAAGTGNGTGTTTGAGAGTGTTAGTGGCCCTGTAAAGCGAAGCCTGATCATTCCCAGTCTACCAAAAGTGTACACTACAAGTGTACTTTGTTTTTAAATGTAATTTCTAATTACATCAAATTGAAGAGAACGACTTCCTATTTGGGGATTGGGCTTCACCAGTGCCAACCTAAATTTTGCTCCCACAGGCATCACCTGACTCAGGGCATTTCAGTTTGTGTGTTTCTCTTTAGGTATAGTGAGTGTAAAATTTTACATGTTTATTTTGCAGCAGTAAACAGGTTTATGGGCTCGGATAGACATGTTTCCAGCACTATGTGCACATGACCTTACAATACAAAAGTGCATTGTCATCATTATTTCAGCAGCTTGTGTAGTTTGTAGAATACGTAAGGTTACGTTAGGGAGAATGCTCACTATCCAATTAGCTAAGTGAATTTACCCACTCATGGAATGTAAACAACTAAGAGCATAACTATATATTGCATTTTATTTCATGCTCATGTGTTTCCGACTACGACTGTCTTCACAGCATGTGGCTGGAAAGATGCCAAGAGCCATTTAGTCTGAAGTGGGCATTCATTGTAGTAGGCAGCATGGTTCGCGACTCCCGGGCCCATGATCAACTTACTATTGGCTACTTTCAAGAACAATAGTTTTCACTTTCTTCAACCAGAACATTATTATTATTCGTAACTTCAACACCCGGGAGGAGCATCTCTCCACCACCAGCAGACCTAAAGCCCCAGGAGTGTAAATTAATCACGTAAATCCAGAGAGCACAAGCTCATTTTCCTGTGTTAGCCCCCGACGGGCTTAGTGTATCTTTCCCTGTTTAATGAAGCAAGCATCTTCAAATGGTTTTTATTGTCAGAACATCAACAAATGGCTTCAACCCCAGGTCAAGGGTTTTGATTGCAGGCCTTGACTCTTAAAGTCATTTCGGGATCTGGGCTCATCAACCCGCCATTCTCAGTGTTTAAGCATTTCCAGTGTAATATGACCTTACAATTCCGCATTTAGCGAACTTCAAACCAGCATAACTGTCCACCTCACAACGGGCACTCACAGCAGTACTTGGTTGACTGAAAGTGCCCACAGCTAGCAGCCTATCGAAACACATGTAATAAATACCCCTTTAATTGAGGAGTAGAGGATCAGGAGAACGGCCTAGCCACCTGAGTGACTCGGCTGCGACCCACAACAGCAGAGCAGCTGGTAACATATCAACAAGACGTATCTGGCGAGTAACATAGATACATTTTACAGAACCTGTAATCTTTTCGTAAAAGGATATATATGGCTTGAAGTAATAACTCGGGTGTCGGCTATTTTGTCTGTCCCCGCTTTGTGGGTATAGCAGACATTCAGAACATGTTATACTGTTTTGGAGTTTGGTCTGGGAGCGACAGGATTGGAGTATTAGAGAGATGAAGGTTTATGTCAGACTGCGATGTGAACCATGCGTCCACGAATTCCTTCTGCCCACTCTGACTGCCGCAGTCGCGACTACACCAGCTACACTGGGCCGCACCAACTACATCAGGCTCAGAGTGCGTAGTGCAAGTCAACAAGAACGGAACTTNATAGATACATTTTACAGAACCTGTAATCTTTTCGTAAAAGGATATATATGGCTTGAAGTAATAACTAGGGTGTCGGCTATTTTGTCTGTCCCCGCTTTGTGGGTATAGCAGACATTCAGAACATGTTATACTGTTTTCGAGTTTGGTCTGGGAGCGACAGGATTGGAGTATTAGAGAGATGAAGGTTTATGTCAGACTGCGATGTGAACCATGCGTCCACGAATTCCTTCTGCCCACTCTGACTGCCGCAGTCGCGACTACACCAGCTACACCGGGCCGCACCAACTACATCAGGCTAAGAGTGCGTAGTGCAAGTCAACAAGAACGGAACTTCACCTTCTTACCGACAAGGATTACGCAACTCAAGAGACCACCCTATTCAATTATTACAAGAGGTAACTCTTTTAATAAATGGGTAGGCGATCCGAAACGTTGTTTATCTCAAAGCCACAGTCGTTGGGTGAACTGGTGTTTGGTCGTTGCGTCCACGCAGCTCGCACGGCTGAATACGACTCAACGCACTATCGTGTGACATTAACTGGCTGGTAGGCCGGAGTTGTATATATAAGTGCCCCAAAGTGTCGTCCAGCAGTGTACAGAATTTTTATAAACATATTGAACACAGTCACCACATTCATGGCTACAACCAGGGATGTTTTTCATTGTATAAATGGCAATCAAGCATGGCATTCCACACCCCTTTGCCCAGGTGGACTCGTCCAACCCTTCAGGAAACAGTCACCTGGCAACGCTGTAGCCAGTGTAATGAAACAAATCTTCGGAAATGAAATTCAAACTCTTTTAGGATAAAATGTAATAACTTATTTAATGTGTATTTCTATAACAGTAATTATGTTTTTCTAAAATAGAGATTGCCTATAAAGGCCTCCAACATTGTAAGAAATCATTTATTGTGTTGACATTCCCCGTCCATTTCGCAACTTTAACAATAACAGACATTTGTTAATAAACGGGGATGTCACCAATGTGTTTGATTTAATTTGTACAATTTTTCATCATCATAATCACAACACAGAGTGTACATGTAATGTTTCATCGTTCTGCGTTTGATGTGGGTTCTCGTCACTTGTGCCGGCAGCGNTCACAACACAGAGTGTACATGTAATGTTTCATCGTTCTGCGTTTGATGTGGGTTCTCGTCACTTGTGCCGGCAGCGAACATGACTCGCCCCAGTTCGTCTCAGCAACCGGACAAGACTGGCGGCGTTGGTCTCCCTCTCCGTGAGCCTTCTTNAACATGACTCGCCCCAGTTCGTCTCAGCAACCGGACAAGACTGGCGGCGTTGGTCTCCCTCTCCGTGAGCCTTCTTAGTACCCGCATATTAGGCTGCAATCATTGAACTATTATAGTAATATATTAGTCACCTAAACAATTGTATTATCTTTAATTTACAGAGGGGAGAGCCTTCGCATACTCACCGGAGAGTTTAACGCAATCGCGTCTCAATTTAAGGCCATGTCTATTTCACCGCTTAAATGCTGATTCCACTATGATACATCTATCATGCATTATTTAACTGTAGGAAGGACAGTAAATAAACTGCTCAAACGAGTGAAATCAGTGTCAAATCATTGTAGAGCATCCTTTGTAGCATCTACCACATTTCGTTATCATATTTCAGGTGTATGAGACGGCCTATAGTCTCGCCATCAGATATAAGAAGTGCAACCGTAAGTACGCGACACCCATCAACAAACTGACGGAGGATTACCAGGGTCTCCATGGGACGTCGACCGGACGACCCTCATCATTAGCTCACCACTGAGTTATGGCGCCGGGCAATATAACATCCAACCAGCCCTGGGTAACTTCGCGACCACGGCAAGTGGCAATGCTACTGACTTGCCTATGCACCAGCTACGAACATGGACTAGTGCTACGTGGTGTTCATATCAAGAACTACAGATTATTATCTGCTGGAATGGTCAGAAAATGTAATATGGGGAAGTTCATTCAAGGTATATCTTTACGCAATGGTGATGCTGCAACATGTCACAGGCTGAATTAAACTGTGATAAAAGAAGCTGCTTCCCTTGCAACAGTTCCTTTCACAAGCTGTGAACTGGTCATTATGCGGAAAAGACTAAAGATGAGGTAGACCAATCCCCCTGGCTGCACACAATCAATCTCCGTGGCTCAACATTGAACTGCTTTTCCGCCGACACATCTAGCTAAAACTTCATGTTTGAATTTTAGTTTAGAAATCTGGTTTGTAAACAAATTCCTGAAATAANGCCGACACATCTAGCTAAAACTTCATGTTTGAATTTTAGTTTAGAAATCTGGTTTGTAAACAAATTCCTGAAATAATGCAGTTTAGTTAAAAATCAATTTGGTAAAAGTAATTAATATAATTGTGTTTGTCATTTAAAAATTAAAATACAAACACACTCATCAACGTTGACCACGTGATTTTTGACATTTGTGTATGTTTTCTGTCTACCTCATATTTAGTACATGGTCGAAATACTGTTTTTATGTAGAGTTTTCCTTTGTTGCCACGAAGTAGTCGTTAGTGATATGGAATAAAAAGCCAAACTGAGTCACATATCTTCTATTTGTGATTGACATTTCGTCTGCCCATTTGTGTAGGGGAAATCGGGCGATGCATGTGTGCCGTGCAGCCGAGTCGTGTGCCACCAATTCGCTGTTGGTTTTTTTTTTATCGTCAAATTGAAGGAGAGTGTTTTGTATGCCAAGAGGACATTATAAGTTGGACTGTGTGATATGGAGGATAGAGTATCAAAAGGACATCAATTAAAGGATAATGATGCAGACCCCAGTTGTTGGATAATTCCAAGGTATGCCAAAAACACAAGGACATCTTTTGGTGCTGAGGGTCCAGGGTCATATATTGTTTTTGTTGAATCGAATGATGGCAATATTAGTAAGTGGCATCCAATTGTGTTAGGAAAAACCTTCACCCGGATGATAATATTCAACATATTGAACTGGGCAGGACCGAATAAGCTAAAATGTATTTTCGGTCAGCATAAGCTGCGAATCAATTTCTTCTTTTTGATGTGGCGGCTCGTCTTGGTTTGAAGTCTTCTATCGCTTCATAACACACACACACACACACACACACACACATATATATATATATATATATATATGTTGACGTGAACCACGCCTTTACGAGCTCCTTTGTGCCCACTCTGACTGACGAAGTCGTTTCTACTACACCAGACACACCACACCGATGGGCTTGTGGGCGCGAGTGAGAGTGTTCATAATTGCATCAGTGTTCATAATTGCAGCAGTGTTCATAATTGCATCAGTGTTCATAATTGCATCAGGGGATTTATTCAGTGTTATTAATTGTATCAATGTATATAATAAATATCATAATAATCATCGTGAAAGACAGTCGACACAGCCAGGGACATTTGACATTGTACACTTGGCAATACTGTGGCTGGTACAATGGAAACGTTTAGGATTAATTTAATCATTTTTATTGTATATTTGTATAAGGAAAAATTATGTTGTCTTAGGGTAATTTAATTTATGTCACTTGCATCTCATAATCATTTTTTTTTAGTGTTTATTGTGCTTCATCGTTTCGCCACTTGGCGTCGGCTGCGCTCAGGTAGCGGAAGCCGGCACAGGCTTCTTCCCAGTTCTCTTCAGCACCTCAACGCATCAAGATGTGTAAGTCTCTCGCTCCGCAAAGGCCCTCGTTGCCGACATCTTAAGCTGAACTCATATTCACTGCTATAGACTTCACTTCATGAACTGGATCATTAATTTTATTTGNGTGCCGACATCTTAAGCTGAACTCATATTCACTGCTATAGACTTCACTTCATGAACTGGATCATTAATTTTATTTGTTATAGCGCCGACGGGAGAGCAACATTACTCTCATCGGAGAGTTTTAAACGCAATCGAGTTTCACATTATAAAGCCACGCATTCGCCGTTTCCGGGCCGTTAAGACCACGTTTTGTACTAAAGTTGGGTGTGTTCATTAAGGANGCCGACACATCTAGCTAAAACTTCATGTTTGAATTTTAGTTTAGAAATCTGGTTTGTAAACAAATTCCTGAAATAAAGCAGTTTAGTTAAAAATCAATTTGGTAAAAGTAATTAATATAATTGTGTTTGTCATTTAAAACTTAAAATACAAACACACTCATCAACGTTGACCACGTGATTTTTGACATTTGTGTATGTTTTGGGTCGGCCTAATGAAGGGCACATGTGCAGAAGACGAATAATCTGTCTACCTCATATTTAGTACATGGTCGAAATACTGTTTTTATGTAGAGTTTTCCTTTGTTGCCACGAAGTAGTCGTTAGTGATATGGAATAAAAAGCCAAACTGAGTCACATATCTTCTATTTGTGATTGACATTTCGTCTGCCCATTTGTGTAGGGGAAATCGGGCGATGCATGTGTGCCGTGCAGCCGAGTCGTGTGCCACCAATTCGCTGTTGGTTTTTTTTTTATCGTCAAATTGAAGGAGAGTGTTTTGTATGCCAAGAGGACATTACAAGTTGGACTGTGTGATATGGAGGATAGAGTATCAAAAGGACATCAGTTAAAGGATAATGATGCAGACCCCAGTTGTTGGATAATTCCAAGGTATGCCAAAAACACAAGGACATCTTTTGGTGCTGAGGGTCCAGGGTCATATATTGTTTTTGTTGAATCGAATGATGGCAATATTAGTAAGTGGCATCCGATTGTGTTAGGAAAAACCTTCACCCGGATGATAATATTCAACATATTGAACTGGGCAGGACCGAATAAGCTAAAATGTATTTTCGGTCAGCATAAGCTGCGAATCAATTTCTTCTTTTTGATGTGGCGGCTCGTCTTGGTTTGAAGTCTTCGATCCCTTCATAACACACACACACACACGCACACACACACACACACATATATATATATATATATATATATATGTTGACGTGAACCACACCTTTACGAGCTCCTTTGTGCCCACTCTGACTGACGAAGTCGTTTCTACTACACCAGACACACCACACCGATGGGCTTGTGGGCGCGAGTGAGAGTGTTCATAATTGCATCAGTGTTCATAATTGCAGCAGTGTTCATAATTGCATCAGTGTTCATAATTGCATCAGGGGATTTATTCAGTGTTATTAATTGTATCAATGTATATAATAAATATCATAATAATCATCGTGAAAGACAGTCGACACAGCCACAGCCAGGGACATTTGACATTGTACACTTGGCAATACTGTGGCTGGTACAATGGAAACGTTTAGGATTAATATAATAATTTTATTGTATATTTGTATAAGGAAAAATTATGTTGTCTTAGGTTAATTTAATTTATGTCACTTGCATCTCATAATCATTTTTTTTTAGTGTTTATTGTGCTTCATCGTTTCGCTACTTGGCGTCGGCTGCGCTCAGGTAGCGGAAGCCGGCACAGGCTTCCTCCCAGTTCTCTTCAGCACCTCAACGCATCAAGATGTGTAAGTCTCTCGCTCCGCAAAGGCCCTCGGTGCCGACATCTTAAGCTGAACTCATATTCACTGCTATAGACTTCACTTCATGAACTGGATCATTAATTTTATTTGTTATAGCGCCGACGGGAGAGCAACATTACTCTCATCGGAGAGTTTTAAACGCAATCGAGTTTCACATTATAAAGCCACGCATTCGCCGTTTCCGGGCCGTTAAGACCACGTTTTGTACTAAAGTTGGGTGTGTTCATTAAGGAGTCGCAAGGAATAAATAACTCCACAAGCTTCGTAAGTGTTTCATTTGTAATTTAATTAAGGCCTGCGAGGTGGCCTACAGCCTCGACATCATATGTGACGAAGTGTTAACCAGAGTCCCCTAGGCTGACGACCGAAACGATTCTCATTTCATCAGCTCACCACAGAGCTGTGGCGCCAGGCACATATTTCCTACATCATCAGCTCTGGTAACACCATGCGTCAAGTTGGCTTTCCCAACTAGGGACGAGTATTTCTCCAAGCCATTGCTTGACCACATCAAAATTGGCGCGCCGACTTAGGGGCCAAGATGCAGAAAGCCTTTATTTTAGTACCTAAAAAGGTTGGCGTTAAGAGCTATGGAAAAACAATAAAACCGTGAGTACAGTAATTGTGGAACACGGGGTAATGGACTGCTAGTAGCCACGTGGCAACCATGTGTTAATATAACCTCACCCACTTTAACCATGTGGGATGACTTGCCCCTAACACCAGGTGATGTTGACGACAATGCTGCCCCTGGTGCCGAGGTATACCATGATGGCGACCCCGATGTGGAGGTCCGCCGACCACCTATGTACGAGGAAGCTGTGTTTGCACCTCCTTCAGAGGAGTATATACAAGTGCTCGCAAGCCCGATGACGCCCGGCATCCAGCTGCCCGCTAGGGATCGTCGAGACTGGAGCCCCATCATCGTGAATAGTGCAGCGCCACCTGGCGTTGCCATTCCCGAACTAATGCTAACCCAAGCATACCACCAGCAAGAGCAAGAGGAGGCAGCAAAATGGCCTGCCTGCGTNTGCCATTCCCGAACTAATGCTAACCCAAGCATACCACCAGCAAGAGCAAGAGGAGGCAGCAAAATGGCCTGCCTGCGTCACCATGTCTAACATTGCGGCACCCACCTCGATGGGGACTTCCACCTCCCTCATCAAGCATGGTACACGTGACACCCTGGGACCTCTTGCTGCACCATCGATGGCTTCCGTATGTTTCCTTTTTTGGCGAGGGTGTAATGAAACGAGGCATCGCCACTGCAGAAATGCTGCCACCAGCAGAGAGGTCACCACCTGGTGATCAAACCCCCTCGGTCACTGCCAGCTCGGGTCACTACCGGTAGCTTTGGGGCCAGCATAGCAGTAGCAACAACAGCAGGGTGCAATAACGGTGGCAGCGAGGGCAGCAAGGCACTCAGTTTGCCTCCTCCCTACCACTCACGTAGGAGACGTCTACCAGTGCGGGCATGCCTGAACTTTGGAGACGCTACTGTGTCCCACACCACAGCAGGCCACCCATATCACTACCAGCAGCAGCAATACCAGCACCATACAGGCAACTCCAGGGCCCTGTACTTTCTATGGCCCAGACGATGTGGACCACGGCCTGTCACTGTGGTGCCTGATGATGCGCGGCCCGCGAACTATCTCAGCAATATTGGGCATTTGATGCAGGATGGCATCCTGCCTCTCAGACCATTCGCGATGCTTCTCGTCCACCGCATAAACCAGAACCAGTGGTTCACTAGTGCTCTACGAGTACCGCGTGCAGTAGTGTAAGAGCAGGAAAGTTTGGAGTTGTGCAGCGCAACAACCCACCAATCCCCCTTCTACGTGGAGGGTGAAGGTGCGTTATGGCAAGCCCAGGTCATATAAATTGTTGGAAGGAATGATCTCGCCAGATTCAGTCGTTGTCTAGTACCTCAAGGGGTAGGTTGCATCGTGCGAGCGCCCCAGGTGAACTCAACCTTTGTGCACCGAATCATGTAGGTTGCAATAGTAACGCAATTCTTGGAACCTTTTTCGTTTGTTTTTCACCCGGAGTTGACACAGCTTCTTACCCAGGTCTTACTTTGCCTGGGGAAGCTTGATTTCACTGTAAATCCCCGGGAGCTTCCTCGTCCTTTTTGCAGCGTAGCGTATCTGGTGGGCTGCAGGCCAGAAACGGTATAAGTTATCACCTAGAGTGATGTAAAGTGTTTGTGCAAGGGAATTTCATCCCCTACAACCTGCCTTCCCCAATCTCTAGATAAGTCAACTTAACAATAAGTATACTCAATTTAGAGCTTTTCACAGGTAAAGGCACGTGGGCTTTATCCAACAATTCTCCGAGGTACTGATTACGTCTGGGCGAATGGCTCACCTTACTCTGAGATCGCCATAATTAACAGCAGCAGTAATCATTGACACTGCTTCCCAATGGTATCTGGCGCCAAGTCGGGTATCCAACTCCAAAATCCATTAAACAATATTTTGCAAAATTCTATTTAACCCAACACAACCCAGATAACAGTTGTTACTTGGTTTACCAGTCATATGGGTGTTCCAGGTGATGAGGCAGTTGATTATCTTGCAAGGGATGTTCGCACTTATCACATTTCGGAGGCTCCTCTTGCCTTGCAGTGTCTCCTTCGCTGTACCCAGTCCTTTTCAAGAAAGAAATGAAGTCTCGTTTGATCTGAGAGTGTCGTCTGACATCTTTATCACTTTATTCAACCCAAACTTCCAAATGTTCCTTGGTTTTACAGTTGTGTAGCGCATAGTGCTTTTACAACCACACTTTCTCGTTTTCGCGCGAACCATGGATGCTTTGTGGCTCATCTCTTTAAATTCCAGATTGTTCCTTCCCCTATGTGCGACTGCGGCGAAGGTGAGCAAACTTTCAACCACAGGTTTTTTCACTGCCCTCAACTGCAGTATCGCGACGATCCTTGTGCTGTCCATCATGGCCAACAGGCTGCATATCGCCTCCCTGTGCTCCTGCATGATGGGGCGGTTTCTGTCAACTGAGGGTTGTATGTGTTTCTTCGACGTTGTCGCATTCAGATATAAAGAGAGACTACATCTGGATGTTTTCGCTTTCTGTTACTTTGTGTACTGTTTAACAGGGTGGTTTTAACTCCTGGTCTTTTATTGACTAAACGAGAGTGGGCTCAAGGCTGGATTCCCACCCTCCCCCCTTTTAGGGTATCTTCCTCGAAGAATGAAACATAATAAATGTTATGTGTATCATTTCTTCTAGGGATGTGAATCTGTGCAACATATTCGATTAAAACACAACCGATTAAATAGGATGTCCCCAATTATTATAATCCATCCCCACTCTCTTCCCTTCCTTCCCCGCTTCGATTTCCGTGCCGCCGACTGGCTCGGCTATCAAAACTCCCTCCATAATTCGCTCGACCTCTCCACCCCATTCAACTCACCTGAGGACATCAACCGAAACACCACCACCCTCACCATTGCCATCACATCCGCTGCAAACACACACATTCCACTTTGCTCACCTCCTCCTCTACCCAAACCCATTCACAACGCCCTGTCCCTGTGGAACCGCTTGTGTGACCACTGGCAGGCAGCCATACTCCCGCAGGATAGGAGGTCTTACCTCCTCTTGAGAGGCTGGTACCTGCAGCTGGTCCGGAAGTGGAAGGCTGACCAGGAACTGGTGCATCTCCGGTCACTAAACTGTTCAAATGGCTCCCTCTGGGTATACCTCTGCCGTCTTTAGGCGACTCCCAACCGCATCCCACCACTCACCACACCCACCATGACGGCAGCCAAGAAGTCGGAGGCTCTCTCGACCTTTCTTCACACCACTTTCGTCTCTATACCCACCCCCACTCTCTCATCCTAAGACTCTTCGGAGGACGAGGATCACCCCTCACTATTTCGCCATGTCACCCTCCCACTTCTTCTGGATCGCCCCTCATTTTGGCCTCACAACACCCACAGAAGTCTTCTCCATTCTCTCTAACCTCCGCCTATCCGCAGCCCCGGAAGCAGACTCGGTCCCCTTCCCTTTCTTCCCTCGCAAGGCCACAGTTTACCTCACCAGACTCATCAACGCTGGAAGTCCATCATAGTCGTCCCCATTCCCAAGCCTGCAAAACCCCCCGAACACCCTCTTCATACCACCCCATGTCACTCCAATCGATCATTTCAAAAGTCGCAGAAAGAATCATACACTGCCGCCTCAGCCATTCAGTGGCCACTGCAAACATCCTCCCAAATCATCAATTTTGTTTTCGCCCCCAACACTGCACCACCCATGCCATTGCCCAGGTGGAACGCGTCGTTGTGACAGGCTTCTCGCGATGCCAACACACGGGCATGGTTCTCCTAGACCTTGTCCGAGCCTTCGACTCTGTGCCTCACCAACTGCTCATCACTCGCCTTTCAGCAGAACAGCCATGATTCACCTTGCCCCCGTTCTCCGTCCATCCTCGGGAACTCCCCCCGAGGTTCGCATCCAAGTCTTCCGCACCTTCATTCTCCGCATCCTTAAATACGCCTGCCCCGCCTGGACTCATGTCACCACTCACACCCTCAGACCACCCACCCACATCTTCTTCCGCTCACTTCGCCTCATTCTTCACCTCCCT
This sequence comes from Clitarchus hookeri, assembly GCA_002778355.1. Lineage (NCBI taxonomy): Eukaryota > Metazoa > Arthropoda > Insecta > Phasmatodea > Phasmatidae > Clitarchus > Clitarchus hookeri. The sequence continues at coordinate 12,307 of NQII01008679.1, read as the reverse complement.
CTCCCCATTGCACGACACCAAGTACTCACCGTCGCTAGCCTCCTCCATTTCTATGTTATCCTCGCAAATCTCACCGATCGTTTCACTCACTCATGTGCAAAACACCTCGACAATCCACTCATCTGTTCCCACCCACCGCTTTTCCTCGTCATCCGTTGCTATCGACCCAACATCTGAAGAGAGACGCAGTTATCCTGGAGGAGGGAGAAGATCCAGGATGACAACGACCCAGGCCATGGCTGACTTAGCACTGGGATCACCACATTTCCACATTCATTACCCCTTACTCACCCAAACTCTTCGCCCCAACAAGTAAATCCAATTCATGCATCACTCTACAGTTCGCCCACTTACTACCTACCTCCTCATGCGTGTCAGAACGCTAAATAACCGGCACGTCGCCCTTCAATACACTGAAACCACTCACCCAAAAGCAAAGGTCCAACTCGCCCATCATCTTTTATGATCAGCCCGTAAGTACCACAAGATCGGAAGGGCTACACTACAAATACACAGTAAATCAGGGCGCAACACCTTCTTACACAGAACAAAAAAAAAAAAAAAAAAAAAANTCTATGTTATATACTGGCTGCATAGGCGAATGGAATTGAAGAAACCATGGTCAAGAACATGGACTAGGACTGCAACAGCAAAACTGAAAAAACATGGCGGCATACGAGATGCGTAAAAGATGTACTCTCAGAAAAGAAAACATTCTGAAAATTTTGATTAAAAAGTAATAAATATATTATTTAAATAAAATAAATATGCTGCAAATCACTGAAATGGACAAATAATATTTTTGAATTGCCTTGAAAGTAATGTAGTAAACGACACTGCAACAAAATATACGCAAATTGACAATACGTTAATGAAATTGAAACCACTTCTGAGCTCGAACCAGGGATAGTACACACATGACACCAACACCGAAATAATGCGGAAACCTTCCACAATATCGCATATATGCCACAATTTGCACTGCGGTCGAAAGGTTTTTTGAACACCCAAAATCGGAAACACATGCGCGCAAAATTAGGGTGCCAAGAAATGCAGCCTGGCGAGTGACGAAACAGCAAAGTTCAAGGATTTTTTTACAGTATTCACGGTAATGCTACACTAAAAATGAAAGCACTTCCCGCAAGAATATAGCCTCCATTCTGAAAAACAACTAAATGTTAAATACTCTAGAGAAGAATGTACTTAACCAAAACTGAAAATTAACTTCACATGTGTATGGAATTCCCATTTTGAAAGTAATTGGCGAAATATTTTCAACTGATAATTTCCATTGTGCACTGTTGTGCTTCTTGGTAACGGAACGTTGTATTAATGAGTGGTTTTGTCCAAGTATTATTTCGTACAACTTTATTTNTTGTGCTTCTTGGTAACGGAACGTTGTATTAATGAGTGGTTTTGTCCAAGTATTATTTCGTACAACTTTATTTTTTAGGCAGCACTACAAAACAACGGTATACAAAATAATCATGTTTATTGGTATATTTGGTTTCTGTAATAGANTTTTAGGCAGCACTACAAAACAACGGTATACAAAATAATCATGTTTATTGGTATATTTGGTTTCTGTAATAGATGCTTATGGCTTACCAAGTTTAGTCGAAATTATTCTTATAATGTGTTAAATACATCCATTTAATATAATATATTTATACGAACACCTTTTAGAATGTATTTCCGTCAAGTATTCAAACGATCTTGCGTTTTAGTGGTTCTCTACAGTACTACATAAGGGTCTTGTTTTGTGGGTAACCATTGAGTAGTCTCGGCGATTAGGTGTAAAAAGTTTACTTTCCAAGTTTTTCTATTAACCGAAAAAATGGTTGACTAATAACAGTGCCTGTCTTATATTTCTTGGCTAACATGACAATCTACCAACATATTCAATTTGGTTCAAGTCGGTTGAACGGTTGCCGAGATGTAACATAATGCTTAAATTTTAAAATTGCCACCATATAGAAAATAAGCACCTTATTTACTTACATAATTTACGTTTAAGTGGCCTGCTGGGTAATAATGACATGCCTAAAGTAGTGGAAATAGGTCTAGTGGTTCGCAAGATGTAATGTTAAAGCATTGTTTTTCAAGTAGTACTAGCTTCCAACATTGTGGACCAATAACAATAATAGTCTACAATTTTTATTGTTGCATTGACGACTCTCGAAGTTCCAAATTTGGTTTAAATAGGTTGAATTTCTTTTTTAATTTTGTTATTGACCACAATTTGGAAGGTAGTCATCTGGCTTTGTCAACTACTATAAGAATCAAGTTTCCTTACCAAGCTATTTGTGTGTACCGGGTTTGGTAACATTATTATAAAGAATAAAAATGTTAAGGGGTTGGAGCACACATTTTCACACAAACACAGACAAAAAGTGATCTCGTAAGTCTTTCTTTTCTTTGGTAAGAAGTGCAATGAGCACAGTATAATTACCCATTGTGTTACACATTACAGCCGCAGTTACTTGTTAGATCATACCATCCTAATGCCAAATTGATATGCTCTATTTCAAACCTAAAAAATGTTTTCGGTAACCTAGTATTCACGATGTGGTACGAAAATGTTTATTAAATATGTTGTTCTAAAATATCACTAAGCTACTATTTCGTCATGTTGTGTCATGTTTTATCGATATTTCTTAAGTTATAAATATATACACACACAAAGGATGATGCGACATCCCTTACACAGATTACTCATCTCACACTTTCCCACTTTGCCACCATCCCGACGCGGAGCGCCGGCTCGCCTGTTAAGCAAGCAGGTAGGGAGTAACTGTTTCTACAACCCCCTCCCCTTCCAAACATTCCTTCTCCAGCACATGGAAGCTGCACATTGACGGAGGTTTAACAAAATTTTCGCCCCTGCAAAAATTACTTTTAAGGCGCCCGTCTACCTGGCGTTTGAACTGCGTTGCAGTGTGTTCCAAATACACGTTTTTCAACGAAACCATTAAGCGTGCGTCCAACGTGCTGATCTACGAAAAGAACACACACTTCAGACGAGAGCTTTTAAATACTTTCAAAATATCACGTACGTTAGAAACATCAATTCAGAGTACTACAAAAAACCGCTAAGAACGGCCTTTCCAAGGCGCTGTAGCTCAAAATGCACGCATCAGATACATACAAAACTACTACAGTGGCCTGCACTGAACCTTCCTAAAGACTTCCCACTAATAAAATAATATGGTCACCGCTGAAAGTCCCATAGGTACACGCAGCACGACGAGAACACTGCACGCCAGTTCAGAGCCTTGCGCTTAGCGGCGATGGCGTACTTGATGCGCGTGGCAGCGTCGTCCTTATCACTCCCGCGCTTCTCGGCCTAAACGTGGGAAAAAGTTCTAGGTAGACGGGGACCTTAAGCAAACAGAATAAATTTATAGCTTCCCTACAGCAGATATATATACTTATTCTTGTATAATTGTCGTATACCAAAATTATTATTAAAATTTTCTATCTCAGAAAATCAGCGAGCTAAAACCAAGTTCGTTAAAGGATTGAGGTATTACTTTAAAATAAAAAAGTTACTTACAATCATAAGTCTCTTGACTCAACATCTGACAATAAATTAATATTACTTGCTGTTCACAATGAATTACTTCAATCAATTACATTTATAATCATTTTAAAGAAATCTGCACAATTAAACAATTATAAATCAGCCCCAATAGACAGTATTTAAAAACGTATTACTTTAAATTTAATATAATATATTTATACGAACACCTTTTAGAATGTATTTCCGTCAAGTATTCAAACGATCTTGCGTTTTAGTAGTTCTCTACAGTACTACATAAGGGTCTTGTTTTGTGGGTAACCATTGAGTAGTCTCGGCGATTAGGTGCAAAAAGTTAACTTTCCAAGTTTTTCTATTAACCGAAAAAACGGTTGACTAATAACAGTGCCTGTCTTATATTTCTTGGCTAACATGACAATCTACCAGAATATTCAATTTGGTTCAAGTCGGTTGAACGGTTGCCGAGATGTAACATAATGCTTAAATTTTAAAATTGCCACCATATAGAAAATAAGCACCTTATTTACTTACATAATTTACGTTTAAGTGGCCTGCTGGGTAATAATGACATGCCAAAAGTAGTGGAAATAGGTCTAGTGGTTCGCAAGATGTAATGTTAAAGCATTGTTTTTCAAGTAGTACTAGCTTCCAACATTGTGGACCAATAACAATAATAGTCTACAATTTTTATTGTTGCATTGACGACTCTCGAAGTTCCAAATTTGGTTTAAATAGGTTGAATTTCTTTTTTAATTTTGTTATTGGCCACAATTTGGAAGGTAGTCATCTGGCTTTGTCGACTACTATAAGAATCAAGTTTCCTTACCAAGCTATTTGTGTGTACCGGGTTTGGTAACATTATTATAAAGAATAAAAATGTTAAGGGGTTGGAGCACACATTTTCACACAAACACAGACATAGACAAAAAGTGATCTCGTAAGTCTTTCTTTTCTTTGGTAAGAAGTGCAATGAGCACAGTATAATTACCCATTGGGTTACACATAACAGCCGCAGTTACTTGTTAAATCATACCATCCTAATGCCAAATTGATATGCTCTATTTCAAACCTAAAAAATGTTTTCGGTAACCTAGTATTCACGATGTGGTACGAAAATGTTTATTAAATATGTTGTTCTAAAATATCACTAAGCTACTATTTCATCATGTTGTGTCATGTTTTATCGATATTTCTTAAGTTATAAATATATACACACACAAAGGGTGATGCGACATCCCTTACACAGATTACTCATCTCACACTTTCCCACTTTGCCACCATCCCGACGCGGAGTGCCGGCTCGCCTGTTAAGCAAGCAGGTAGGGAGTAACTGTTTCTACAACCCCCTCCCCTTCCAAACATTCCTTCTCCAGCACATGGAAGCTGCACATTGACGGAGGTTTAACAAAATTTTCGCCCCTGCAAAAATTACTTTTAAGGCGCCCGTCTACCTGGCGCTTGAACTGCGTTGCAGTGTGTTCCAAATACACGTTTTTCAACGAAACCATTAAGCGTGCGTCCAACGTGCTGATCTACGAAAAGAACACACACTTCAGACGAGAGCTTTTAAATACTTTCAAAATATCACGTACGTTAGAAACATCAATTCAGAGTACTACAAAAAACCTCTAAGAACGGCCTTTCCAAGGCGCTGTAGCTCAAAATGCACGCATCAGATACATACAAAACTACTACAGTGGCCTGCACTGAACCTTCCTAAAGACTTCCCACTAATAAAATAATATGGTCACCGCTGAAAGTCCCATAGGTACACGCAGCACGACGAGAACACTGCACGCCAGTTCAGAGCCTTGCGCTTAGCGGCGATGGCGTACTTGATGCGCGTGGCAG
>NQII01008678.1:41020-65069 GCA_002778355.1 Clitarchus hookeri | reverse complement strand
GTGCATTTAAAATACATAAATCAAAATAAAACAATACAGTAATCACCAATGATTACTTAACACTTGTAATTCAACTTTAAGACATGGGGCATGGGCCTACTTTCTCTCAGTCGTTACCAACTTACTGGGCAGAAAAGAGTCAGTGTGCCCGTTGAAATATATGCAGGTATGGGGCAGTGACATTTTCCAAGCAGTGACTTAAAAAATGCTTATTTTACAGTGAACAGCCTCAGTCAAGAACAAACCAAAAATTGTTTGGAATCGAAATGTGATACTGATTTTCCAGTTCGTACCCTTATATGTATAGGGCAGAAAAAAATAACTTGATTTCCCATAAATGGAAATATTACGCTCACAATATAATGCGCAACCTGCAACTATTTTTCTCAATTCTGCCAACTTGACAGGGAGTTGAATGCCACGCAGTGTGTACGGTAGTATAAGATACAGTTAACGGACAATGATTTTTTTCAAACGTTGATTTCAAAAGTGCTTACTTTACATTGAACAAATATTTGCAACAAATTCTTGCTCCAAGTATAACTTCTCGAAAATTATATTTTCTCATTATAAATTTTCTAGCAAATGTTTTACTTTTTTTTTTTTTATAGTAGCTACTTTCAAGTTGTTAGTTTTCTTGTGTATGGCAACACAACTGCTGGATTTCCAAAGAAAATAAGATGGTCAGTTGTGACAGTGAGTTGCGACTCTGTATCTTCCTTGCTCTATGTGACTGAAGTCAGTGACGTAGCTGTGGGAGGGGTAATACTGGGGACATGTTCCGTCCCAGACTACACTTTGAGCTGTTTCTGTTTGTCGCTGATCTATTGTTCACTTTTCGCGTTGTGAGCATTAACAGTATTCTGGGATATATTTTCATTCACGAATACCGTAACTAGGTAAGGTGAAAAATGCAAAACAAATCACCTCAATTTATTCCCCCGTTAAAAATACCTAGAATATTTATCCGTTTTTTTTTTGTCGTGTCATCAATCTTTTTAAAGATGTCTATTATTTCATGTTCCCACTACGTTTGAAGCCACACGCGTAGCTGGTGAGAATTTTTTGGAAAGAACTGTATTTTTTTTAGTTTATAATTTTTTGAAAAAACTGGTTTTTTTTTTTTAGTTTACAATACTTTGCATTACTAAAATGCATGGGTACCGTAAATAATTGTGTCCCGATCCAAGATAAATTTATGTCTACGCCACTATAGCCCAGTCACGGTTAATTACAACTTTTCTGAAGTCTTGTTGAAGTTCTACTTTCAGGATATTCTTCCGCCTCATGCAAACAAAGCTTAATCGAGTGAGGGAAGAGATTTTGGTGGATATTAACAGCGAGGTCTTGAAAGCCGACACGGGTGAAGGGAGGTGAGTATGAAGCAGTGCCGAAATGAAACGGGATATCCCCGAGAAAACCCACCTACCAGCGGCATCATCCGGCACTATTCAAAGCTTATCCCAGTCTAAAAAATTACACCAAGGGGACAACACACCGCATTCTTGCGCGCTCCGTGTAATAAGTTTCCGTAAGAACTACTTCTTACCAGGCATTTCCGACGCACATATTTTCTCACTGTTTTTNGGCTCCGTGTAATAAGTTTCCGTAAGAACTACTTCTTACCAGGCATTTCCGACGCACATATTTTCTCACTGTTTTTATTCATATTAATTATAAATAAAATATTATGATCTATAGATAAAATATAATCAACAGTCCGATTTAAGCAAAAATGAAGTAGTTTTATGTCAACACAAGTGTAAAACGCTTGTGATACACGAAATATTTAAGAAACAACCAAACACGTTATCTATGGTGTGATTTTTCTAAGGTTTGATTCAAAAAGTGTGAAGAAACCGCGAATAGTTTATAAAAGCAGTCTAGCCTCCGCGGAAACGGGGGTGTCCCTGGTGAGGCGCACCGAGTGTCCCGGGAGTACAGTCAGTTTCGGAACAAGAGCTGAGCGCTGCTAATTGCGGCGTGGTAGTGGTCACGTGAGACTTGCCGGCTCGTTAGCGCTGCCGGGGGGCGTTCTGTCCGGCCCTCGTGTGTGTTTCTCCAACTCTCTTCCGTTCTGGGCCACTCACTGTGCAATCGCCCCCCCCCCCTTTCTACTTACTCCCTTAGCTGACCACCTCGCCCGGTCCGCCACGCGGAAAAAACAATCGTCAACAGGAACAGGAAATATGTCAAGTTCTAACGCAACTGTCTTGCGCGGGGCAGCTGAGCTTGTACATGCTAAGTGCGTTGGCTAAGAAAGATTTTTTTTTGGTGAAATTTTCAATACCCTGAAAGTTGTTGCTAAATTAAGATTTGTAGACCGAACAATAACATTGAAATACATACTCAAATTAACTTATTCTTACTTGCTCTCTTGCGGTATGGGTTTTCTCTTCAAAGAGCACAAAATATTCGGACTTTTTTTCGTAATAACACAAATATTTTTACATTGTAATTTGGCGCTTTTTCAAACGTACGTAATAAAACCATCCTAAAACAAAAGTAAACAAAGCATTACATTCATATTACAAAAAAAGGGGGAAAATGAATGTAGCTGATATTTTATTGATTAATAGTAAAAAGTATCAAAACTTACTAAATTAATGAAAATAAGAAAATTACAAAAATGTTCTTTACCAAATGTGCCAACATTCTCTACTCACAATAAGGGCAGGCGGTTGGTCTTTTGTCTTCTTACGTTACATTCACACATTCTGTGTGAATGCACGTCTCACATAGTACTCAACTCCTCACATCATGCACACGATATTCTTTACAAACAATGCAATATCAAGACTCTGGTGTTTTTTCAACTGCCAGCATTCGTCGTCTTAGAAAATGGTGCAGCCTGTTTTGAAATATCAGTAGAAAAGGAAGGGGCTGATTTTTTCCCGACACAAAAATTGCCACGATATTACAGTGCAGTGCAGTGCAGTAAATAACTCTACACTCCGTGCCAAAAAAAACTACGTACTTAAAGTATTTCATTTTCCAAGCAGACACCTCCTCTTCTCTGTCAGGCATTTTCACTTTGAAGTCCGTCGATCTTCTTTGTAGCGCGTACAGTCTCATGGTGTACGTACTTCTTACTCAGCGGATATGACGTCAAACCCTGTAAATACAGCGATGAAACTTCCTGCAAAATGCACGGGTAACAGACCAAAATATACATATGCTATTGACAACATTCTTTATTATACTCAGACGTTAGAGTTGATAACAAATTATTATTTTACAATGTAGTTTTTTACATATTCAAGTTCGTGGTGATCAAAGCTTGTGTTCTTACCATTAGAACCTCATTCCAGGCAATTAAAATACAGAGAATTCAGAAACTTTGGAATATCTGGGAAGGGTTTCAGTATGTCTGTAGCTCAAGAAGCCACCAATTGTGAAATAGTTTGTGTGTCAGCAGCAGCCAATAGGATTTCCAAAGGAAATGCGACGTCCGTAATGGCGCTAGCTTTTTGGAATTGCGCAGAACCGACCATCATTTCACATATTCTGCTAAATATTGGACGTGAACGAGTCTACTTGGGATAATACGTTAAGGGGTTGTAAAAGAAGATTCTGAAACTACCCCTATACTCATTTAGTTATTGACCTTACACAGCAGTACATGCAAATAAATTTAACTACAGTCTGATAACTACACTGTAAAAAAATAAGTGTAAGTTTATACATACAAATTTTTTGGTAATTTTACATTTTGTATGTATAATTTGTAAAGGCAACTACAGTAAATATCATTTTGCACAAATGTTCGTAATGATCCAGAAAGTACGTGTCTTTGGTGAAAGAACATGAACTTATGACTAAGCAAACACAATGTCAGTGTTAATTTACAAATGTCGAAGTATGTGTAAAAATACACCGACTTACTGTATAAAACCTTAAGTTATATATTTTTACTGCTACATAGTCGTTGTATGAACACCCAATGTCTGTATATTTGTACATATTCAATTGTATAATTTTACAATGACCGTGTGTGTGTAAACTTGCATTACATTTTTGAGCAGCTGTGAGCGTACATTTACAGATACAAATTTTCAGGCATTGTATATTTTTATGTGTGTATTTGCTAAAACGAGTACAGTATTTGTAATTTTACACTAACGTTCTTGTGAATTTACATATAACGACAAGTATTTACTTAAAAATGCGATCTAGCGGTAGAGAGTAGAACTACTTCGAACTCCTTTTGTGTGTTCAGAAGGAAATCTTAACTCCCGCTTATGGAATATGCTGGCTTTAGTATTCACCTTCCTATTCTATATCTGAAGTCAATTGTTATCCACATTTTGGAGATAACTTTTTTTAAATTCTATTAAACTACCAAGTTACAAAACGGAGTAAAATAACATGAAAATTGTAAAAATACAGATACTAAGTTTGTTAATTATCATGACGCAGTTGTAAAAGAACATATGCTGACTGTAAAGTTGCTTAGTAAAACAGTGAAAAATGTACAGAAATTGTGTAATTACAATTACAGTGAATCGGCGATTTCACTTTTTTGTTAATGGGTAAATACACATACACAGTGGTGAAATTACATTTGCGATACATATGTAAATTTACTTGCCATGGGGAGAAAATACACGAATGTTGCAGTTTATTTTCTGCTACATAGAACCAGTAATTTTACACCATTCTATATATAGTTAGTTGTTACTAATTTGTAGGATAAATTGACATGGACGTGGAGTAAAAAAAACATTGACACATATGTAGGTGTAAAATTACACTGACGTCAGTGGAGAAACTGCTGCCACATACATTTAGTGTTAAATAACGCAATTTGTTTACAGTGTACGTCACAATATTAATTCTGGCAAAATTTGTCAAACCCAGTATTGGTTCAGTTGTCATATCTGTACTGCTGTATAATGTCATTAGTTAGTTGGGTACAGGGGTACCTCGGCATTTCCTTTTATAAAAATATAAACAAGCTATAAAACCAAGAATATCGGCTGTTCACGAATAAATGAGCACTTGGAATCAACCGTTGAAAAATGTGACTGCTCCTATCAGCGTGTGTTTGAACGGGTACACTGACTGGCGGTGAACCCAGTTAAGTTGGCAACGACAGAGGGAAAGTAGTTCCATTTTTAAACGTTGAACTTATAGTTCTTGGAATACATTTATGGCTACTGAAATTATGTAGTTTACTTCCCGTTTTTTAAATTAATATTAAGAGTAAGAATTAGAAAATTTGTAAAACCTTTAAACTTAAATAATAATTCTATATTATTAATTCTTTACTGCCGCTTGAATAGAGAAATCAGGCTCATGGCAATATTATTATTGCATATGGAGTAAGAACACGTAACGTGAGTACAAGTAGGTCTTAACCAGTGCTTTCAGAAGTGCTCAGTTTACCGCTTACAGCGTGCAGTGAACAGATATGGCTGGGGAAGGTTCCACTTCCATAAAATAATAAACATGGAAAATAAAAAATAAAAAGGAGCCTTAATGTGCAGTAAAATAAGCGTCCCAGTTTGATGAAAGTCTGTGTTTACTACGAAATACAGGGGCCGTGGTGGCTGAGCGGTTAATCTGCTCGCCTTAAAAAACCAAGGCAAACCTGGTTCAATCCCCGGCCAGGTCACTCCCGGATTTTCGCATGTGAGAATCGTTCCGGGCGATGCCACTGGTCGGTGCGTTTTGTCTCGGGGATCTCCCGTTTCCCCCGTCCTCTATAATTCCATCGCTGCTCCATACTCAACTCAATCACCTTCATCGGCTCTCAAGACCTCGCTGTTAAGAGCTGCCCAAATCTCTTCACTCACTCACTCACTCATTCTACGAAATGTAATTGTATATAAATCGACTCTCCGCTTGTCGAGTTTTTNGGTTAGAGAGAAAAACACACTCTCTCGCACGTGAGTAGAGAGACACGGACGGGCAGGAAGATGGTCTCATGAGCTTTCTTCTGAAAGGAAAGCGGGCTTAATAATGGGGTAACATGAGCGTCTCAGGCGGCTGAGCTGCGAAATGTTTGTGTACACTGTGAAGAATAAATTGTTTTACGGTCCGTTTACCACAGTAACTTGACCCACTGCCTTCTAGCGCGTCGCAACAGACACCTGACACTACAGCATCACAACGTGCCGGTGAGTTCTCACCTGGGAAAACATTACATCTAGTTATTTTTAACTCTTTCGCTAAAATCGATTAAATTTGCAGGCGTGTTGTAAAGAAATCGACAAAGAAAATGATCAGCCATGCCTGGAGATGGTGATTTTTAACGAAACTAATTCGTGATAAGACATTCTCCAAACCTCTGCAATTCCCTAATACTTTTATGATTATACGACACATTCGCAGCTTTTTCACAGGCAAATCAAGCATATTTTGTGTCAGATCAACAGAACCCTCTTGGGCCAGTCATACAGGGAAATATTACCTCGCGTATACTGATGCCAGTGAAGAAAGACGTGTGCATAGGACGTTGAAACCTAACACGTTGTCCGGCATGTTCACTACGCCATCGCCACCTCTTACGATGGGTGTGGAATTGTGTCTGCCTTCACGCTCAGAGCCAAGGGAAACTTACGCTGTTTTTCATTAGGGATCCGATAATTTCACGCGCTCAGATGCTGCTGCGATAGACTTGTACTTTGTTGTCACTTCCGTGATTGGGCCATGCGTTTCCCTACACGCCCTGCAGGACTGTGAACCAGTAATAACACACGCACATGGCAGTATAGTGTTCATTACGAAGGCACCAGCCAATGAATGAATTACGGCGCCTGAGGTGAATACATAATTGTACACCTTTAGCCTTGCCATCAAATTAACTCAAGAAATTGCCATGTCTCTAATTATCTTCCTAGCTGAACCTTCCATCTTATCGGATACTGAACAAATATCAACCAAATATAGACTAGTTATGTTTTTTATCTGCGAAATGATAATAAAATGTTTTTACTTTACTCATAATAATTTTACTGGTTTACATAAAATAAATTCGAACCAAGGTTAACGAAGATAAATAAAACTGCTTACTTGTACACATTTTTGTTCAACTTATTGTTACGTACTGTTAGGAATTTAGTAACCCGGGGATCAGGTTCACCGCTAGTCATAAAAATCACTTTTATCTACTTCTTTTATATCATTAAAATGAAATTAAATAATTTTTTGAAATGAAACCTTGATCAGCAGGTGTGTGTTTGACATTAAAACACTGTATTAATTTCATAATTCCAGTAATTATGTAGGACTATTCAGTCACATTTGGTAGTTATAAGGTTCGTTTATTACTTTGTTATAATGTTTTAGTAAATTTGTATTTTTCCTGTTGCGGCGAAATTAATTATTACTAAAGAAAAGACTACTTGTTTCGAAATCATTTTTTGAATAATATCTAAACCTCTATTTTTATAAGAATTTGATGGTTCTAGCCGTATGGGTTCTAATACCGGATAACGTTTGTGGTGTGTGTACCGGTTTTAAGTTCAGGATTAGGATAAGCATAATTTTAATCCATTATTTCTTCCGCCCCTCCCCTATCACAAATCGAGTAAGCTTCGTGGCGCAAGACGAGGCATGACTTCAAAGAAATTTAGTTTTTTTTTTTTTACTGTAAAATGAGTTTGGTGTCATGTCTTGTTTAATAACAAAAAAATTTTTGCTGTGCGCATTTCTACCGTACAGTCAGTTTCGCGAAATGTCAGAAGTTGTAGGGCGTGCTGTAAATACACTCAGTAGAGACGGCTGTTGTATTTTTCCAGTTGTTGACTGAACATTGCAGGTAAAAAAACCGGATAGCTACAGTCCTAGCTTANTTTTGACTGAACATTGCTGGTAAAAAAAAAACCGGATAGCTACGGTCCTAGCTGAACTTTCTATGCTTGCCGCGCTTTTTGGTTTCTGATAAGGTAACCGGTTTGAAAAATTATGCAAGTGACTTATAACGTGCTAAGCTGGGGTACAATGTAGTAAAGACATGCTACACTATGCAATGAGTATTTTGAATAAAATTATGAGCACATACAACTTCAAGATTTGTTATATTTAGAGACCTGAAAAATTCACGAGTTCAATTACCNGAATAAAATTATGAGCACATACAACTTCAAGATTTGTTATATTTAGAGACCTGAAAAATTCACGAGTTCAATTACCTGTAGGCTATACTCTATTTTCGTATTCAAAATTATGAAGATATCACTGTTCGTTTGTTGCTTGTTGTATTAGCGGAAGACGGTGATTTNTCTATTTTCGTATTCAAAATTATGAAGATATCACTGTTCGTTTGTTGCTTGTTGTATTAGCGGAAGACGGTGATTTTGTCTGCATTTTACTGTGTATTTATTATAGGCTCAGAGTTGTCCAGGAGGTGTAATTTAACGGGTAGACCAATAGCATTAGCCATACAAACGTACGGGGTTTTGAATTCTAGCTTGTCCCGAAATGAAGACGCGAATTTTTCAGGTGTCTAGTTATTATGAACGGACGACATCGGTTTACAAAGGCAAATTAAGACAATATGTTGAAAAAAAATGGAGGAGATTAAAAATATAAGAACTTAGGGTGTAATGTTTTTAAAAAATGGGATACGAATTTAGATGATATGTAAAACAAGTTTAGAAAGATCTATCGAACTAACTAGTCCTCGTGTATGGAAGTGTATGTAGATTAAAACAAGATATTTAAGACAAGAATCCAGATACTTTCCATTAAATTTTTACAAAATGCTGGAGGATACTTTCCCCTAGATAAAAGNACCTTAGCCCGGGCCGCCTGGATTTACAGCAAACTTGATTGGAATTCGAGAAACTAAGTTTAAAACGTACTCCTCTGCGAAAAACAACCTCGCCGCGGAGCGCGGGAGGGGAGTGGGGGGCTCAACTTTACATGGACCTCGAATAAATTACGTCCCCAACCCTTGCCAGCCACTTTTTGTTCATTAAACTAAGCGAACTTTAATTGCGTTTTACTTCTTTTTAAAAAAGTCTCCGAGGGCGGATTTCCGTTCTTGGGAGTTTCATCTCGGCCTCCTTTTTTTTTTTTGTTTGTCGCCCGGTCTCGTGGGCGGCGCCTTCTTCTGCTCGTTTCTCTCGCGCTCTGCCAGCGGAATTTGCATCGGGGGCGGCGGAATTAGACGCCGCGAGAGGACGCCGGAGTCCTTATTTACGTCGCACTGCGCTGCCGGCCGCTAAGACGGCGCGACCCGCTGCACAGCTGTCCCAGCACTGCTACTGCCTGGATAACGGACTCTTGCCACTTTCAAGTATGGCCGTCCACACTGAGAAAAAAATATACGGGTGCGTGTTCTTACGTACGCGCGTTAGAAAGTTATACTTCTTCGGCGTGACTAAAATAAAATACGTCTATTGTTATGGCCTAACACAGTACAACATCTCCGTCAAATGTTGTAAGAATCGGTTGATTGTTTCCCCGAGATACGAGAAAAAACATCCTTACCACGTTCGCTGTCGAATTTCGTTACGCGGTGCGCGGGCAAATTCCGTTGCACACCAAACTTTTACCCTCGGCGCGCCAAAAGAAGTATAACTTCAAAACTATGGCTATAGGTACCATCTGGACTGTCAGCCCATTCTCACCCTGTGTAAACGTGTGTGCACATTAAGCACGTGTAGGTAACTTTGGCTGTACCGCACGCCGCGAAGCGCAGCGAACAATGATCTCACCTCTGGGTAAACGACTCGCAAACCGTCTTAACTGGTATAGGTCATCATTGGTTCATACAACTGTAGCCGAACAAATAGCCTACGGCTCATTGGTAGAGACCTGAAAAATTCGCATTTTCATTTCGGGACAAGCTAGAATTCAAAACCCCGTACGTTTGTATTGCTAATGCTATTGGTCTACCCGTTAAATTACACCTCCTGAACAACTCTGAGCCTATAATAAACACACAGTAAAATGCAGACCGAATCACCGTCTTCCGCTAATACAACAAGCAGCCAATGAACAGTGATATCTGCATGATTTTGCATACGAAAATAGAGTATAGCCTACAGGTCATTGAACTCGCGAATTTTTCATGTCTCTACTCATTGGCTGTGACAACGAAACAAGTGTTGTGTCGACGTAAGTACAGCAAGCTTCATAATTTTTTTTCTGCAACCCCTGAAACCATAAACTGCATAAAGTGGGTCCCAAATGGTTAAACTGGGGACAGCATTTTAATGGGTTGTATGAAACCATCAAAATATTGTTAACGTAGATAGTAAAACCGACAGAAATCTTTGTTGTATTTATGTCTCTGACTGTTTTACATATTGTTGCCACAGAGTTCTAATGCTAGTAATGAACAAGTCTGTAATCGAATTTTAAGGCAGCATTAACAGAATATTATGTTAAAGATGATTACATTTCTGATCGTTGTAGGAACAAAAATTAAGTATTGTTAAAGTTGTTCTGTTGAAAGTACTATATGTTTGGTAGTAGGAACGCAGTACTCTGCTGTCGCAACCATTTGTACAGTAGGAAATACAGTTACAGGCAGTAATACCTACGGCATACAGTTCTGTGTGTATTAGTATCTACAAGGACAAGGTGTATTTCGCGAAAATATCTACGGCCATGCTAGACTTCAATATTCTCCGTCCACAACCACAACTTCCGATGGTTGTCGGCCGCGTGTCTACGTGAGGAGACCTGTTCTTATTTGACTGGGCCAATCGTAATAAAATACTCCAATAATGAACGTCCATGATTCGCGGACAGACGCTTGAGGCATGTGACATTTAAAATCATCAAACAACGAAAGTGCATAAAAACAAACGGGTTATGGAGTACAACTAGTCTTGAAATATTTTCGCGAAACACACCTGACCTAATTCTCTGTGTAAAAAATATTTTTACGATACATACAACCTGTCAGATGTCTGTCCCTATTTAATAGACCAGATGGTTCCTACAACCACATGTTTTTTAAGCATATATATATATATTGGACGTTACATAGTAAGTAGCTTGAACGATGTACGCTTCCTGCACGAAGCAGAAACCAGCATCTTATGAGGAAGTCCCTTAAATTATAGGAGAAATCATTTGTGGTTTGGACCATATTTCGTAGTCGCACCGGCCTAAACTAGAGACCTGAAGAATTCGTGGATTCATTTTGTGACAAGCTAGAATTAAAAACACGTGTGTTTATATAACTTTAGCCATTGGTCCACACGGGTTTTGACACCTCCTGAAGAACGCTGGCCCAATCGTCGCCTTCCACTGTGACAACAGACAACCAATGTGCAGTTAATATCCACGTATTTTTACATAAGACAATGGAGTCTAGCCTGCAGGTCATTGAACTCACGAATTTTTCATGTTTCTAGCCTAAACACTTGCTGCTAAAAACAACAAGTATAAATATGTNTCGCATACGAAATTAGAGAATAGCCTACAGGTCATTGAACTCACGAATTTTTCATGTTTCTAGCCTAAACACTTGCTGCTAAAAACAACAAGTATAAATATGTTTTTATTGGTCCCGACATACGAGAGAGCGGTGTAGTTCCAGGTTGAAAAAAATTGTTCTTTCCAGCGCCTAACATACAATTTTTGTGTATATATATGATTTCGCGGGCACATTTTATATGATTTAGGGTAGTGAAAGTTTGCAAAGTGATTTTAAGAAAAGTTATATTTCAAAACACAGTAGGGTCTTTTACATAACTAGATTGGCTGAATTACTTTTTGACACGTGTTAACTGTCTGCACACGAATCACGTAGGAGCCGTGCTGGTGTTGCGGGATTCTGAGTGGCTCGGTCTAATATGAAAACACTTCCTCAAGCAGACAGCGACCAATGGGAGTAGACAAACTGTTGTTGGTTCTTATAGTATTGAAGTCTACCGTCTACTCATAATGTTTCGAGAAAAATCACCAGCTTTAGATATGATGCACATTTTTCTGGACCCGCAACTGTTTCTTACATTCAAGCTAAGAAAATATTTTAATGTACAGCGTACCACCTATTTACTTTCCAATATAGGGGCCACGGAGGTGTAGTGGTCAGACTACTCGCCTCCGAACAGGGTTCGATTCTCGGTGGAGTCGCTCTCGGATTTTCGCATGTGAAATCGTGCCAACCGAGGCCGCTGGTCAGTGGTTTTCTCGGGGATCACCCGTTTCCCCCGCCCTTGCATTCCGACGCTGCTCCATAATCGCCTTAGTTCGCCCTCATCGGCCCTCAAGACCTCGATCGTCCAAATATCTCCACTCCACTATTCACTATACAAATCAATGTAATTTAAGGTTTATATTAAATCATAATTTACCAAATGCCAGCTTTATTAATAACAAAAACTCTCTTAGTTACATCATAATAACAAAATCGTTATTAATAATAAAAAGGTAAAATTTAATATAAAATAAGCCTGCGGCTCCCTGGCTATAAGCTCAATGGCCCCCAGGAATCCGCGAATGACAGATTAAGAATAATTGTTGGCCTAGACGCAGGCATAGTACCATTTGAGGCACCAGTGCACATAGTATATTAATTTCCTCAATAACCTAGTACTTCTGAGTTCTGCTGACGCACTGAGAGAACAGCCAAAAAGAGATTTCTTTGTATAGGGCCAAAAACATATTTAGTTGTCCAACAAAAAAATTTTTTAGTAAAAAAACTTGAAAAGCAACTAAATTAATTTTGTTTATCTAACAACATGCACGTTGTGTCAAAAGAAATTAGATTGCCAAGAAATAATTTGGTTAAATCAACTGCATTTATTTATTTAGGCAAGTTGCCCAGTATTTGCATTATGGATGATTAAAAAACATTCATACCTTATCAGTAGGCACCTTTCCTGAGGTTGCTAGGGCATACCGCTCCTGCACGAGCGATCTGGGTTAGAATGTCTTTCAGGCTTCCAATTTTTTTATATTAACCGAAACTGTTTATTGTGCGTGCGGTCAAACAAATGTTTGGTTGCATCAGCCAGATATTTGTTTGGGACAACCAAATAAGAACAACAAAATAATTTGGTCACAGCAAAATATTTTATTGGCCGCATAAAAACAATTAATTTGGTTCCGCCAAACAAACTTTGTTTTATTCAACGAAACTTATTTTTCCGTATGAATGGGTACGCCTTCTTTAAAGTTAACCGCCTTGCCATTCCACTTATATGTACTTACCTATTCTGTGACTTAAGAAGTACAGTAGTGGTGAACGCAGCACAAGGGGGTTGAGTTTAGAACCTTACTGGCATACGAGCAGAGGGGTGAGATCTTGGCGGCTCTTAACATCGAGGTCTTGAGAGCCGATGAGTGTGAAGCGAGGTGAGAATGGAGCAGCGCCGGAATGCTAGGGCAGGGGGAAACTGGAGATCGCAAAGCAAAACCCGCCGACCAGCGACGTTGTTCGGCACATTTCGGGGGCCACGGTGGCTGAGCGGTCAGACTGCTCAGCCACGGTGGCTGAGCGGTCAGACTGCTCGCCTCCCACCAAGGCGAACCGGATTCAGTCCACGACCGGTTCACTCCNGCCACGGTGGCTGAGCGGTCAGACTGCTCGCCTCCCACCAAGGCGAACCGGATTCAGTCCACGACCGGTTCACTCCAAATTTTCGCAAGCGGGAATCGTGCCGGACGATGCCGCTGGTCGGCGGGTTTTCACAGGGATCTCCCGTTTCCTTCGCCTCTTCATTCCGGCGGTGCTCCATACTCACCTCACTTTACCCTCGTCGGCTCTCAAGACCTCGCTGTTAAGAGCCGCCCAAATATCTCAAATTACTCTACTCCAGAGTTGAATCCTAGTGGTGGTAGGATAGCGCTCTATCCGCTGAGCCACCGCGGCCTCTACACCGGCATGCGAACTGCAGACGTTGCTGCAAGGGAGTGTCGGCGTGGCGCGGCAGGACTTAGGGGGGTGGTCGTCGAGATTACGTATGTGTGGTCGGGGAGGGGGGGGCACTCGACGGCTCTAGTTCTCCAGGAGGGAAGGGAGACAGTCAGCAGTCGGCTGGAGCTGGAGGGTGCTCCAGGCAGGCAGAGGCACGTGCCAGCACAATGTCTCCCACCGCGGCCACAGCCGGGATAGCAATCGACACTGTGCACGCCGCCTCTCCAGCGGGCACGTGGGGTGGTCCACTCTTTCTCTCGCACTTTGGTGTATCCATTACGAGGTGGCGACTCGTATTACTCCGCCTGTCCTCGTGCTTGAAAGCTGTGTTTCCGGTCAGGCTAGCGTAAAGTCAAGTAAGGGTTTCAGAATGTAACATACTCGTTGTTGCAAGTGTTCAAAAATTATGGAACCTGACTTCGAGTGCGGTGAAAATTTACTGAGGATTAAGACGATCTAGTATATTCACGCCTGCATGACCATCACCTATGTTGGTCTCTGTATTTCCATTTACAATCGTCCTATTGGTTCGCACAACACTGGACACGCTTATTATGCAGTACAACGCTCATCATTGACTGGTTCTATGTCAATATAATGCCAAGTTGAACGAGTCCCAATCAAATGTTCTTTCCCGTGTAGAATAACGTACAACTCGACCTGTACATGTGAGTAATCTACACTTTGCATGTTTCTGACCAATACCCAAACAAAGATTTGTTTGGTACAATCAAACCTTTTTTTTTGTCTGTATGCCTACGTACATTATAAAATTTTTGTTAATATATAAAAACTTCTAGTCCCGACTGAGATTCGAACCCAGATAACCTGCGCCCGAGAGTTACGCTTTAACAGCTTCACCTTAAACGAATTTTGATGAAATCGGAATGTTTTATAATTAATATAATTCAAATTCTGGACAACGTGCACAAAAACATACATCTCAAGTTGTGCAGCTTTACTTATTAGATTCCTGTTAAACTTTTTTTATTAGGATTTTAATACCATTATAAAGTATCAATAACGCACTAACAAACACTCTTACTATATTAATCGTCACAAAAATTAAAAACAAACTCTCGAGCTGTATTTTCGAACGAAGACAATCAAATGAGTGGACAAAAAAGATATAATTACAATATATTCATCTAAATATGTTGATGAAGATCTACATTTTTTCGGCCCAAAACTAGAGGTTTTGTTTATTCAAGCGCGCATTTTGTTGGGCGAACAAAATTAATTTTGTTGCTTTTCAGGTTTTGTTTACTCAACAAAGTATTTTTCTGAGGCAGCCAAATATATATTTGNCAAAATTAATTTTGTTGCTTTTCAGGTTTTGTTTACTCAACAAAGTATTTTTCTGAGGCAGCCAAATATATATTTGTGCATATACAAACAAGTATTTTGTTGACTGGAACAAACCTCTGTCTCAGTACGCATATTGGCTCTGTAATGGACCTCGTGTCTCTTTGGCCAGTATGTGTTACGAAAGATTCCCTATTGGCAGAGACCTGAAAAATTGGCGANCAAAATTAATTTTGTTGCTTTTCAGGTTTTGTTTACTCAACAAAGTATTTTTCTGAGGCAGCCAAATATATATTTGGGCATATACAAACAAGTATTTTGTTGGCTGGAACAAACCTCTGTCTCAGTACGCATATTGGCTCTGGAATGGACCTCGTGTCTCTTTGGCCAGTATGTGTTACGAAAGATTCCCTATTGGCAGAGACCTGAAAAATTGGCGAGTTCAATGACCTGTAGGCTATACTCTATTTTCGTATGCAAAATCATGAAGATATCACTGTTCGTTGGTTGCTTGTTGTATTAGCGGAAGACGGTGATTCGGTCTGCATTTTACTGTGTATTTATAATAGGCTCAGAGTTGTCCAGGAGGTGCAATTTAACGGGTAGACCAATAGCATTAGCAATACAAACGTACGGGGTTTTGAATTCTAGCTTGTCCCGAAATGAAAACGCGAATTTTTCACGTCTCTAGTTATTGGTGAGGGGCACGCCTTTTTCCGCGGAAAGATTTCAGGACAAATTGTGTTGGTTCAGAACCACTTTCGGGATTATAGAATTGAATTGTTACCCGTCTTTCTCATCTGTCTGCCAGCGGATCACGGATGGTTTGTATCGGAGAAACTTAATTCTGATTGGCTCCCTCATGTGACAGACTGTCTCCACACATAGACAAGCGGTCAGTAGTCAAATGAAGACTGCAAACGTGTACGTCGGATTTCGAAATCTACCCTCGGCGTAAATCTTCTCGCGGGAAACAGGTGGTCCTTCCTATTGGCTGCGCTGCCGGCTGGCGAGGAAGTTACCACGCGCTTATTGGCGAACGGCGTTCCGACATGTTGCTGGCCAGTGAAGCCGTTTATCTGACGTGAGGAGCTGGAGTTCGCGGTGTGAGTGTCTGCTTCGTTTCTCTACTCGTAAGTATTCTTTGCTTATGTAGGTATTTACACTCTGAGGGTCGTGCTAAAGTGTAGCTCGGGCAATGTTAGTTTGCAAAAAAAATTTCGAACACTTCAGATCAGATCTACTTTAGTAATTGAAAGATTTTTCCTGTTACGCGTTTCAGGCGCCATCTTGCTAATAGCAAACGTTAAATACCGGAGAAACCTAAGTCTTGATCGGATTGCTCAAGTACGAAAATGCCTTCTCACAACGATACGTGGCAAATAGAGTTATGGAAACTGCAGGTATGCACGTCATATGCTAAAATACAACCTGCGTGGAACAACTTGAAGACTGAGTCTAGTCGCAGTAGTATTGATTTGGCGAGAATATTTTGACAGAAGGCACATTTTAAAACGCTGTAGGGTCGTGAATATTTCTTTCTTTATTAATTATTTGTATTTTGGCACATATTAAATGTTTGAACGTGAATCACGAATACACACACATCCAGATACACCTACAAATACACACATACATATACATACATGATTGCGTGGAATTGAACTGCAAAATTCGTGACGTGATTCCTTATGCAAAAGTCAAATGAAAAAAATATACAGGACACTATTTACCTAAAGTGAGTGAAAATATTTCGGCGGCTCTTAACTGCGGGATCCTGAGAGCCAATGAGGGTGATTGAGGTGAGTATGGAGCATTGCCGGCTTGAAAGGTTGCGAGGGCGAGGGAAACGGGAGATCCCCGAGAAAACCCGCCGACCAGCGGCATCGTCCGGCACGATTCCCCTACATGTGTAAATCCGGAAGTGACCCGACCGGGGATTGAACCCTGTTCACCTTGGTGGGAGGCGAGCAGGCTAACCACCGAGTCTCTGCGGCTCCTATATATATATATATATATATAAATTGAATACGTATTAAGAGAGATGTAAAACCTGGAAAGCCATGATTTTAAATTGTATTTTTGCAAAATATCGTAACATTAGTGAAATCGAACTACAATTCACCGAACATTGTTTTATGATAACGGGATCTTCGTTATAAGAGAACCAAGTCCCCTCGCAATGAAAGTAACCAGTGTTGCCACCCTATTCTGGCAGGCAACCATATACGATCAGGAATTACGAACGCTAAACAGAAAATCAGATCTTATGCAGGTCTTCCCACATTATATGAATAAACAGCTAACTGTAGGTAATATATCATGCTGCCTTGATATGCACACATGTCTAGTCGCTAGGTCTGTGACAATAATTATAGTTACATGTTGCTGTGGAAGAATGTACAAAAAGCTCGAAGACTAGTCTGAAAAGGTCTTTCAAGAGCTCTCAGTCATCTGTTAAGCAACTATGCTGCCGACGAAGTACTAGGGAGGATGGTGGTTTTCCTCTGGACCATATTTCAGGAAGCAGATACGTCACTGTCTGACGTGGGGTCGCGGTGGAGTACTGGCTAGACTGCTCGCCTCCCGCCTAGGCAAACCGGTCTAGATTACCGGCGAGGTCACTCCCGGATTTTCTCGTCTTGGAATCGTGCCGGAAGATGCCATTGGTCGGCGGGTTTTCCCAGGAATCATCAGTTCCCCGCGCTCTTTCATTCCGGCGCTACTCTATACCTCACTTCATCCTCATCCGCTCTCAAGACCTCGCTGTAAAAAGTCGTCAGACGTCAAAAAATGGCGAGGGAACGCCTACGAGCAGGCAACATTCCACTCATCTGAGATGGAGGGGTTGCAGACTAGCAGGGGCAAGTAACCACATATAGGAATGCCTACACCTTTTTAGCTGACCATACAGAGTGTATCGTTTGGCGTTATAATCCTGTTACAGTATAGGAGCCACAGAAGCATNCACCTTTTTAGCTGACCATACAGAGTGTATCGTTTGGCGTTATAATCCTGTTACAGTATAGGAGCCACAGAAGCATATGTTAGACACTACCATAGGTAAGGAATCTTATTTAGCGAGAGAATTTTCCACGACTAAATGTTCTTCAAAATATTTTATCTCAGACCCACTTTCGTAACTGGTCGGTTTTCAGTGGTAAGCGTCTACGCGCCTACTTATATATATATCATACGTTCATTAATAGAATATCTAGGGACAGAAAAATTTCGCGAATGAATTGCATGACAAGCTAGNCACCTTTTTAGCTGACCATACAGAGTGTATCGTTTGGCGTTATAATCCTGTTACAGTATAGGAGCCACAGAAGCATTAGTTAGACACTACCATAGGTAAGGAATCTTATTTAGCGAGAGAATTTTCCACGACTAAATGTTCTTCAAAATATTTTATCTCAGACCCACTTTCGTAACTGGTCGGTTTTCAGTGGTAAGCGTCTACGCGCCTACTTATATATATCATACGTTCATTAATAGAATATCTAGGGACAGAAAAATTTCGCGAATGAATTGCATGACAAGCTAGACGAAAAACACATGTGCATTTAATTCACGATTGGATTTGGGTGGCCGGTTATAAGAACGGGTAGTGAAATTTCGCGAAAAGACTTCAAGACAGATCATATTTCCAAAAATTGTAAGGCGGTTTACCTATCTTGATTGTCTGAATTACTTTTTTGACACGTGTTATCTGTCTGAACACAAATCGCGTAGGAGCCGTGCCGATGCTGCCGTATTCTGAGTGGCCAGGTCAAATATGAAAACGCCTTCTCAAGCAGACAGCAACCAATTTTAATAGACAAACTGCCATTGGTCCTTGCAGTATTGAAGTGTAACGTGTACTCATATTTTTCGATGGAAAATCACTCGCTCTAGTTATAATACACGTCCTCGAGGAATGTAAGTCATGGACACGGGGAGTGAACGAATAAGTCGTTCTCAGTATTATCTTGACTAAGAGAGGTTCTGCAGACGGACATTGTTTCTAACGGGTTTCGACTTCATGATATATATTCCCCANTGGCCAGGTCAAATATGAAAACGCCTTCTCAAGCAGACAGCAACCAATTTTAATAGACAAACTGCCATTGGTCCTTACAGTATTGAAGTGTAACGTGTACTCATATTTTTCGATGGAAAATCACTCGCTCTAGTTATAATACACGTCCTCGAGGAATGTAAGTCATGGACACGGGGAGTGAACGAATAAGTCGTTCTCAGTCTTATCTTGACTAAGAGAGGTTCTGCAGACGGACATTGTTTCTAACGGGTTTCGACTTCATGATATATATTCCCCANCTTATCTTGACTAAGAGAGGTTCTGCAGACGGACATTGTTTCTAACGGGTTTCGACTTCATGATATATATTCCCCACTTTTCTAACTTTCTTTGGGCTAGTTCTAACCCAGGATCTGACTGGCAAATGTTGTTGGTGAGTCCTTCACAATGGTACGTGTGGCTGGGGTTCGCAATACATTACCTATCTTGTGATTTTATCCAAGAGCCTTAATTTCCTCTAATAGAGGTATATTAGTATAATTACTGTAAGGTAACAACGGATGATCAAATAATGAAATTTTATCTTGGAGAGTTCAGTCAACTACATTAAAAAACTCTTAATTCGATAAATGATTTACTGACATTTGTATTTTTAACATCATCGAACACTGCCGCGAGTTTGGTTATGATGCTGTGATTTTCCACAATCCTGAATATCACCGATTGCTTTAGGTGTTGGGCTTTCATAGTAAACATCTGGATTCAAGACGCAAGTATCTGCGGTTGTTGTGGACTTGTTGAGTGGAGAGTGAAGATATTTGGGCGGCACTTAACATCGAGGTCTGGAGAGCCGATGAGGGTGAAGTGAGGTGAGTATGGAGCAGCGCCGGAATGAAGGGGCGGGAGAAAAGGGAGATCCCCGAGAAAACACGCTGACAGCGGCATCTTCCGGCACGATCCCCGCATGCAAAAATCCTGGGGCGACCCCGCAGGGAATCGAATCCGGTTCGCCTTGATGGAGGCGAGTAGTCCAACCACTGCACCATCGCGGCCCCTATGGTGTCTTAGTGATGCGTGACTATAGATGGCAGGACTTCAAACTGAAATGGATGTATCACTTCACTGGATAAAGCTATTCACTTGATTCCACAAAAATAATAATAATAAACGGGCATCTTTACACGTGGGCAGCCTGCTACAGAACGTTCTCAAACAGGATGTTCACGCTACCTTTTATCGCGTTTCTTGTTCACCGTACCTTCCAATTACCGGTTCACACAATCGGGAGGTGCATCTAATGCCTAAATGTAATTAATTTCTTCCGTCCTCCCGTGAAACAGCTAGAGAGAGGCGTGAGGTTTGAGTTATATTGCAGTTTTCACATTAAACAGAAACCTGTTGGAAACACCTCATCTTGTTATAGTTTAATCAAGTTAGTTGTGAGCGTGGATATTTTTAGAACCTCTATTCTACGAAAAACTTATTATAGTCCAGAACACTACGAATTGAGCTATTTACTGATGGCAAGTCGCTTACGAGCTCGAAAGAGCATTTTTTTCAGCAGTGAAATTTCTCTTTATTTGTTGTCAAAGCGTATGAGCCTACTTTTTTACTGATAAGTTTCGTCAAGAATTGTTTTGTTCATTTTGCATGTTGCTATACGTCTTAATGAAGGAATTACACATGCGATTTACTTATATGTGGAAAGTGTTCGAATGTGTGCTGAAAGGCACGATGTAAAAATTCCTTAAATTTCTATTGTTATTCAATTTTTCGACCTGTACGTAGTATGTGAAATTCACAGTACATCGGTCTGCCAATTTAAAAAAAGGTTACTAAGATTACTATAAGAAGTCGTTATTTTACTTTGGATTCTCTTCTCCCCTGAACAAGTGTAACAGAGTTGCAATGCATGCACGGGAATACCTTCTTTTTCTGCCATTTCAGCTCTAACATTGTAAATATGCGTTATTTCTTAGCTCCTTCGGTCGCACTGTCCAATATATAGTACGTTGCACAAGAAATTGCTTTTGTAACCTACACTGCACTTATCAGAAAACAACTTCCAATAATGGAAGTCCTTCAAGTATTTGTGACACCATTCGTAATTACGACTACAGGGTAAATCACCTAAAATTTGTACCGCAAATATTTTGGAAATGAGAAGTGCAATTGATTTGCTGGTTTCACAAAATTTAAGTTTAGACAAAGGTTTATAATTACAGCCCAGGCACACGTTTTAATACTTATCAAAGTGTGTATTTCTTGAATACAGTTGCATATTTTCAATTGTAACATCGCCTATTCACATCAATAAAGTAAAACTAGAGGGAATTAGAACGTCGATGGTGTGTTTAGCAGGATTGTGGTGCAAGTAGTTGACGTGCTATGGTAATATAACGNAGAGGGAATTAGAACGTCGATGGTGTGTTTAGCAGGATTGTGGTGCAAGTAGTTGACGTGCTATGGTAATATAACGCTGCAGAATGCGTAGTCCACTTGCCTGAATCATGCCACGCCCTCTTGCGATCGCCCTGGAACTAACTCGCGGATTTACAGCAACAGCAGATATAACATTAATTCCACCCTCTTCTCCGGTCACTCGTTTGTTCCTGTTACGTTTCCGAGGTGTTAAGCTTCCAGTTTCCCGTAATTGGTTAAAGACCTCCGCAAATAATGGTCTAGATGGTAGACGTATTATTGGCATGTCGTTCAGCGTACACATTCCAAGGACGAACAGCATTCTTCCTACATTCGCCCTACACCGGGAGGATGTCGTCTTTCCCAGCATTAGCAAATACCATCCTCGAGCACGTCCTACATCTAGGTAGTGTAAGCTATCACAAAGTACTGGCAAGGCGGTCCCAATGCAACCAGTGTAAAAGGCACAGAATGTAAACACACATACGAACATCGTAGCCTAGCAACTAAGAAGACAACTGTCGGTATTTCAAATTAACACTAAAATATTACAAATTAACACTAACACTTCAGTCATATATATATATATATATAACTTTGTAAATTTTTAACATTATTAACTTTGTCACAACATTATCAGTTTTACTACAACATAAAACTTTTAAAGAAATGCCTGAATTGTAATTTGTTGTTGCAACAGCATTAGACTGATTTTTGTGTAGGGTCCTAATGAATCACAATCTGTATGTTTGCGGTAGCCGGTCAGTTCCACTAGGAGTAGAGTGCGCGTGGAGCCCGCGCTGTGGATGGGCTGTGTGTCCTCNGTTGTATACAATGTTCCACTGGCTCTCTCACATCAGGCAGGCGTACTTATTGCACTTCTGTGGCGCAGGTGTTGCGGGTTCTGATCCCCTAATCAGTTCTGCAGTCACGACATTCTCAAAGTGTAATATCCTAAGTCAGGGCACGGCAAGTCCCAGAATCCAGATAACCCCTGACCAGAGAATTAACAGGTGGTGCCTCTTATGCAGTAAAATCCCCATAACAGGCACTGGCCAGCAACATGGCGGAACAGCGTTCGCCGGTCTACTCGCCAACCGGCAGCCCAACCAACAGAGAACATTTCGCGGCACGAAGTAGCCAATCGAACACGAGGCCTGTTCCCAGAGCCTCGCGTAGTCAATTAGATGAAGGACACGTCGTAAAGGTGGGGCACAGAGTATCAACCTGTTACTTCGTATCTGATACCCACTTGTACCAGGTACTGTAAGCGAGTACACTGCTGAACTATCAGATACATCCAGTACCAGTTTAACATTCGCCAATGTGTTGCATTTGCTTGCCAACTTTTTTGAGAAAACGTCTCTAAATCAATACTCAAAAATCCCCAGAAAATCACTAAATTGTTGAAAAAAATATGTAAAATATTTTTTCCGCAGCTTCAAATTACAATTATTATTTTTTATTACAGCTACTTGCCACCATATGTATAAATACCACGGTCAGGATAAAAATAAATGGAAATTAAAAAGCAAAAAGTACCTGTGTGAAATATTTTAATAACGCATTCTCTAGGTATGCGTACAAACACACAGTACTCTTAAGTTGTATACGTGGATACTTCAGGTACTTTTCCTCTGTACCTGTCGATTCTCAAAACTTCGCGTGAAACGGGGCCAAACATTACTGTTACTCCCGGCGGAAAGAGACAGCCCAAACTAACACCTATAAATAGATATAGTCTACTCGCCGTATATTCAAC
This sequence comes from Clitarchus hookeri, assembly GCA_002778355.1. Classification (NCBI taxonomy): domain Eukaryota; kingdom Metazoa; phylum Arthropoda; class Insecta; order Phasmatodea; family Phasmatidae; genus Clitarchus; species Clitarchus hookeri. Next base: position 41,729 of record NQII01008678.1, on the reverse strand, counting down.
ACCTTTCTAATAAAACTTTGAAAAAACCCCACATGCTTGGCTGGTATGGCATGTATCACAAGCGTTTTATGCATGTGTTAAGATAAAATATATTAGTTTTCGTTAAGCTATAATTTTTATATTTTATGTTTAAATTGCAATATCTCATTTATAGCTAATATGTAGGGACCTGAAAAATTCGTGAGTTCGATGACCTGCAGACTAGACTCTACAGTCGTATGTACAGATAAGCAGATGTCAACTGTACATTGATTGTCTGCTGTCACAGTAGAAGGTGATGATTGGGCCAGCGTTCTCCAGGAGTCGTCAAACGCCGTGTGGACCAATGGCTAAAGTCATACAAACACATGTGTTTTGAATTCTAGCTTGTCCCAAAATGAATCCGCGAATCCTTCAGGACTCTACTAATATGACTAAATACAGAGACAAACTATGTGTGCTGGTACAAAATAGTTCTTACGCAAAATATTATTACGCTGAGTGCGCACGAATGCGGTGCGTCGGCCCTCTGGTGTGATTTACTAAGCATTGTTTGCGTGGTGCGGAGGAATATCCTGGAAGTAGTACTTCAGCAGGGCCTCAGGGAAAGATGGAAGTTGCTGTGAACGGACTATGATCATGTTAAAACAGAACACGTAAGAGTACGTCCACGTGAGAGGAACCGCCACGTAGTTCCGCCTCTGTGTGATTGTGCACCGTGTGGGCGCAC
>NQII01008678.1:24576-37952 GCA_002778355.1 Clitarchus hookeri | reverse complement strand
CTCGAGTGTCCACCGCCACGGGCCTCGGGCCATATAGGAAATGAAGTACTAGTACTAGCCTCGGGCCCTAAAGACAGCTCTGTCTACTGCTGCGCTCTGCAGGACACAGCGGAACTACAAGGACTGTGCTCGTGATGTCTTGGAACAGCGTTGCCAGCTCGCCCTCGAGTGTCCACCGCCACGGGCCTCGGTCCATAGAGGAAATGAAGTACTAGTACCAGCCTCGAGTCTCGGCGATAGGTTGCTGGCGTTAGCAGAGTCAGCCTTTGTTATATTTACGTTTTCTTTCAGTACGATACATGTCTTTGTTTTTTTTCTCGGCCAGTTATGCTGATGTATTCTCGCATGCTCCGAGGTGAAATATTTAATTTTGATAAGCTATGTGCACCTCAGGTGACTCACGTAACGTAATTTACGTATTCACATGTGGCTGTGAAAATAAAAAAAAGGAGCAGCACTCACTTGCTAAACAAAGCACAGCTCAAAATCAACGTAGTTGAAAAACTGTAAGCTAATATTGTAATATTGTATTCAGGTGACATTCGTGGAATACAAAATGGCACCTTATCTTATCTGTGGTGTCTGTAACTTGTTTAAGAAAGAAAATGGCAAGAACGTACAGCAGAAGCACTGATACGCAGAGAAAATCATTTTTAGTTGCTGTCTAGTATCATTTGTATTNCTGTCTACTGCTGCGCTCTGCAGGACACAGCGGAACTACAAGGACTGTGCTCGTGATGTCTTGGTACAGTGTTGCCAGCTCGCCCTCGAGTGTCCACCGCCACGGGCCTCGGGCCATATAGGAAATGAAGTACTAGTACTAGCCTCGGGCCCTAAAGACAGCTCTGTCTACTGCTGCGCTCTGCAGGACACAGCGGAACTACAAGGACTGTGCTCGTGATGTCTTGGAACAGCGTTGCCAGCTCGCCCTCGAGTGTCCACCGCCACGGGCCTCGGTCCATAGAGGAAATGAAGTACTAGTACCAGCCTCGAGTCTCGGCGATAGGTTGCTGGCGTTAGCAGAGTCAGCCTTTGTTATATTTACGTTTTCTTTCAGTACGATACATGTCTTTGTTTTTTTTCTCGGCCAGTTATGCTGATGTATTCTCGCATGCTCCGAGGTGAAATATTTAATTTTGATAAGCTATGTGCACCTCAGGTGACTCACGTAACGTAATTTACGTATTCACATGTGGCTGTGAAAATAAAAAAAAGGAGCAGCACTCACTTGCTAAACAAAGCACAGCTCAAAATCAACGTAGTTGAAAAACTGTAAGCTAATATTGCAATATTGTATTCNAGCTAATATTGTAATATTGTATTCAGGTGACATTCGTGGAATACAAAATGGCACCTTATCTTATCTGTGGTGTCTGTAACTTGTTTAAGAAAGAAAATGACAAGGTGTTGGCAAGAACGTACAGCAGAAGCACTGATACGCAGAGAAAATCATTTTTAGTTGCTGTCTAGTATCATTTGTATTTGTTACCTTGTATTAAAATTCTCCGTTAGTTAAAGAAACTATCTCAGAAACATCATGGCGGTGTATTGTGAAGATTGTGAAGCGATATTCCCGCTCTTTTGAAACCTTAAATCGACTTTTCTAAAGTTGATTTGAAGTGACAAAATTCTGGCAGAGTTTGCACGCAGAATGTTTCTAGTTATATTTTATGTCTAACGGAATTCAGTATTTGTACGATATACGGAGTTGGGGGGGGGGATATAGGCATGTTGTAACCTCCCACCCCCTCCCATTTCTTTACCATAGGAATTTAGACTATTAGAATTAAAATTATTAATAGACCTTTAATTTTGATAGAATCATAATTGCTGTAAACTATGATGCATGTTATTATATGTTGAAGTAACTTTTGTTCTAACGCGCGTCAGCAACGACAAGGCCGGTATAACCTCCCCCTCCCCCCTCCCTCCTTCCTAGAGTCAGTGAAACCCCTCTCTTGAGAAATTTTTGGCTAAGCCACTGAATCAATACTCGAAACAGCCTTCACACAGAATGAATTACGAAATGTATTTTAAGAATATTATCACTCAAGTACACATTAGTGTTTTCAAGACTGCTTTAAAACCTGAAATAATATCCAAGTTGAATTTAAATCGCGAATGTGAGTCTGGATCGGAGCCTATATTGTCGATACTCAGATTTGCAAATAACTCTTTGAACTTATATATTCTTTATTTAATGTGGTGAAATATTATAAACTAAATACTTACGGACACCCAACTGTAACAAAGAGTGAAAGGAAAGCTAACATCACATATTTCATCGCATATGTGCACAGCGCATTGTTTCAGAAATGTTTAATCGACCCAATGGCTGTATTCGATAATTGGCGGAGACCCCAGCTTTTCGCGAAAAAAATGTCGTGATTTGCTGTAATTCTAAAACACTTAAACTTAGATTTTCTTTCATAACTGGATGATTTTAACTGGTGCTTTTTTTAGCGTCTGCCAGCGAATTATAGATGTTTACTCCTAGAGAATGCGATTGGCTTGGTCTAGTAATAAATGTGTTCTTGTCAAGACAAATGTGTAATAAACAAAGGAACGCTGAAGTTGCGTACATGTGACATTGAACTGTGAGTTGCGCGGAATTATTTTCGCAACAATCAGGTGACCCTGCTCAATAGGCATTGAAAGCATGCGTAAGACATCCTGAAATAGGTTCGCGTTTTCAGAACATGTCCATACTATTTAAAACACTGCGCATTTGTAGATCAGATATTTTGACAGACTCTTGGCATAATAAAGTGATCATTAGGTATATTAATGTAAATACTACGCATATTAAAGTAAATATAGATGCCGTATTCGAACTACACTCTAAGAAATTTTTTTTTGTACTTTTAAAAGAAAAATCCTGGGAAAATACCAGTTACCAAGAACATCCTTTGCAAAACTACAAACTATTTTCTTGAAAAATCTGCAAAGCATTTATTTGTAGTATTGCAAATGATTGCATTGCATTATGGCATACATCATTGAGAAGTGTAGACAAATTATATTTTTTTCTTGTAGAAAACAAAAGTGATGAATTTATAACAGTAAATAGTTAAAAAAAAAACAATTTCAAAACATAATTTACGAAAACAAAAATTGCACTTAGTGAGCACGGGGATTAGAACCTGCAACCCTTGAACTGTCAGCCCTCAACCTTCGCTACAAGCAAGACCATCCTGACTCGAGAGCTTTGCACTTATTTTTATAATAAATACAGCTGCAACTACCTACAAAATGTTTCATAAGTTATTTTATTGAGATGAATACTTATATGTCATTTTAAGAGTTCTGTGTAGCTAGGGAAAATTAACAGTTTATGAGTAATACCGTCACGTTTTATTGAAATACAATTGTCATTTTATTACGTTTATTTGAGTTGTTTGAAGGGTTTTACGTTATTCAAACTTGCAATGCATTTATTTTGCACGCCACTGCACTTAACATCACCCATAGTTTTTGCAGAAACAGATATATACGGTTTTACGTTATTGAGCGACCGTCATTTTGCTGAAGCTCGTGGATAAGGGTCAGTATAGTACAAAAATTGTCTTAAGGTCTATTACAAACACGGCTCTTGTAGTTTTACAAACGAGTAGTTTTACAAGATAAATTTTAAAATTATCTCTTAAAAGCTGAGTTTGTAGGTAGGACGTGTCTCGTTGAAAGCAATATCATTCGAGATTACTTATGCATCAGTAGTGAGACAATTACAAATACACACGTGCCTTACCCGGGACTCGAACCCAGAAAACCTCGTACCGTAAGTTAATGTGCAATCAACAAGTTGTATCCTGCGATGCATATCCAACATTCCTACATTGTAAAAAAAAAACATGTATAGCTACGTACGTTAATGTAAATATAGAAGCCGTATTCGAACCAGACCTCTCAAACTACGATACCACTTATCGCATAAGCAGTACATTACTTTGTTGTAGCTTAAGAATTGCAAGTATACCTATATAGACACTTTTGTGCATAGAAAAGGTACTTTAAAAATGCTGTTTATTTCGATTTTGGATTAGTTGTTTACTGTCTCCGTATATGTTATTTCGTATGAGGGTACAACATGTGTATAAAATCATGTATGTAAACTTGAAAACATATATTTATTTAATTATAATGAAACATATTGCTAACTGCAAAGGGGGTCGCTGGGTGCTGAGCAACGCAGTGTATAGTACCGGACAAATACACTCTTCCTGTGCAACGTGTAAACAATTGTCTACAATGGGCACATGAAAGGGTTAAATTAAGAACGATTACAAAAAAAATAATTTTTTTTGTATCATATATTGTTAAAATTCTAGGACAATTTCAGTAATTACTTTTTCCTAGCAAAAAAATATTTTNATTTTGCTGAAGCTCGTGGATAAGGGTCAGTATAGTACAAAAATTGTCTTAAGGTCTATTACAAACACGGCTCTTGAAGTTTTACAAACGAGTAGTTTTATAAGATAAATTTTAAAATAATCTCTTAAAAGCTGAGTTTGTAGGTAGGACGTGTCTCGTTGAAAGCAATATCATTCGAGATTACTAATGCATCAGTAGTGAGACAATTACAAATACACACGTGCCTTACCCGGGACTCGAACCCAGAAAACCTCGTACCGTAAGTTAATGTGCAATCAACAAGTTGTATCCTGCGATGCATATCCAACATTCCTACATTGTAAAAAAAAAAACATGTATAGCTACGTACGTTAATGTAAATATAGAAGCCGTATTCGAACCAGACCTCTCAAACTACGATACCACTTATCGCATAAGCAGTACATTACTTTGTTGTAGCTTAAGAATTGCAAGTATACCTATATAGACACTTTTGTGCATAGAAAAGGTACTTTGAAAATGCTATTTATTTCGATTTTGGATTAGTTGTTTACTGTCTCCGTATATGTTATTTCGTATGAGGGTACAACATGTGTATAAAATCATGTATGTAAACTTGAAAACATATATTTATTTAATTATAATGAAACATATTGCTAACTGCAAAGGGGGTCGCTGGGCGCTGAGCAACGCAGTGTATAGTACCGGACAAATACACTCTTCCTGTGCAACGTGTAAACAATTGTCTACAATGGGCACATGAAAGGGTTAAATTAAGAACGATTACAAAAAAAAATTGTTTTTTTTTTGTATCATATATTGTTAAAATTCTAGGACAATTTCAGTAATTACTTTTTCCTAGCAAAAAAATATTTTTCAGCGCATTTGCTTGCATTAATACATTTTCTTGCATTAATACATGTCAAAGTCACAACTTTCCTGTTTTAGGGATGCACAAATAATGAAAATCAACTTGCATAGAGAAACTAGATAACTCACACTGAGAGAATATGTCAAGAGCTGCTTCAAGACATCTATAAAATCGTACAAGGAAATGTCTTTGATATTTAAAAAAAAAGTTGCTGGAAGTAGGAAAATTATTGTATAATTTTTATTTGTGACTGCCCATGGATTGTAGTAAAACAACTTTAGACAAACGTATCTTAAAACGAATTAAGAAAAGTCCTTTCAGTTTTCTTTGTTAAATGTTCTGGAAATAGGTTAGTTTGGTTTATTTTATTTCTACATTAAAAACACCGTAACATTTTCACTTNTTTGTTAAATGTTCTGGAAATAGGTTAGTTTGGTTTATTTTATTTCTACATTAAAAACACCGTAACATTTTCACTTTGACATGTTGGATTGCAAAAACCATGTGCTCTAAAAAAAAGTATCTGAGGTAAAGTAGTCACAAATAGTGTCTACGAGTTGAACAGTACGTGGTCACTCGAGGATTTCCGCGCGCGGTAACACTGCCGATCGGCGGGTTTTCTCGGGGATTTCCCGTTCCCCCCGGCCCTTGCATTCTGGCGCTGTCCCGTTCTTAATTAATTTCTCCCTCATCGGCTCTCAAGACCCTCGTCGTTAAGAGCAGCCCAAATCTCTCAACTCGACGTAGTTCATATGTGAGAAAATGAACGCTGCCGACAGCTGTTGAATTTTTTCTGAGAGTTTTATTTTTTTTTTCATCCCTGCATTCTGTTGCTTACTTTTGTCACTTATAAACTTTTATTCAAAGACAGCTATACGAAAACATGTGAATTTACTCGTATTTTGGAACACACGTTTTCTTCTAGCTGTCTAAAGAAACTTTGAACGAATACAAAATATATATTAAAGAAATAATTCTGAACATTTCTTAAAATACTTAAAATAAAAGTGCATATTTGTACTATCGCAGCTGAAATCACATAGATTTACAAAACCTGGCCTCAACTGTTACAAAATTATTGTTGCGAACCCGTTACTTGGAGGGAACACATAAACTTTTCAAACCACTCAAAATGGACTTTGCTCTGTCATTCATGGAAAGAAGTAGCCATCACCACAAGTGGATTATCGGACGTGATGGCTCATCGGCCTTTAGCACACATCTTAACACGAAATTCTGAGATGGTATCAGCAGTTTACTAAATTATCAGTATTTCTGCAAGAATTTTTATGTAGCAGTGCAGTTTTTGCTCTTGTAAGTGTACAAATCCAACAGGTCTTTGCATTTCAATTTGTTCTAATTTTGTATGCTAATTTTTTGTGTAATTNCTTGTAAGTGTACAAATCCAACAGGTCTTTGCATTTCAATTTGTTCTAATTTTGTATGCTAATTTTTTGTGTAATTCTGACAGTCGAGATAAAATAATTTAAGCTGAAATTAATTTTTTGGTTTAACTGTAATTCTTTATCTGAAATTTAAGNCTGACAGTCGAGATAAAATAATTTAAGCTGAAATTAATTTTTTGGTTTAACTGTAATTCTTTATCTGAAATTTAAGCATTGAATCCGCTATTCATTCTCTTTAAACGACGAATTTTGAAATACTTCAAACACTGCGAAATTAAAGTTTGTGAACTATTTTATATTAGTCATAATCAAATTTTCCCCTTTGTTGATGTTAGCCACAGCAATATATTATTCGAAATGTTATACTGTTTAAAATTGCAATCCTCNAAATTTTCCCCTTTGTTGATGTTAGCCACAGCAATATATTATTCGAAATGTTATACTGTTTAAAATTGCAATCCTCGTCAAGCCATCATCATACACTGTTAAAAACCATTTTCCTTCATTATAAGGAAAAGTGCTGGTAAAAATATATCCGAAGGTGTCCGTAAACTATCCGTAAAATTACGNCATTTTCCTTCATTATAAGGAAAAGTGCTGGTAAAAATATATCCGAAGGTGTCCGTAAACTATCCGTAAAATTACGGACACATTCATTTTCAAAAACGGACTTTCCGTAAATTTCACGGAACCTCTCCGTTAATTTCCTTATTAGTTTTCTGCACTTTTAGTTTAAAATAAAAAGAGATAATGAATAGGACTTTAATTTTTGTTATGTGGGTGTCCTACTGTGTATAAAAAATAGGTTATTAAATATTAAAATATTTTATACTTGAACAAGATTTGAACCCGAGTCAAAAGGTCACAAGTCCCGAACTTTTTTTTTTAAAGTTGGCTTTATTGACCGATACATTTGCCGTTGAACAGAGCGTGTGTCGTTTGACAGTGTGTGTTGGTGACGGATAACGAGCTCAATTTAGACCGACTTGATGACAAATTCACAGTTCACATGTGCGCCACATGCGAAATATGAACCTGCCACGGAGGAACCGGGACTCGAACCCCCGACTACTAGTCGGCCACTCTACCCCTGAGCTGTGAGAACAGAGCGGGCCGCAATCACTCACCTACAAGTCTCTCTTGAAGAGTGTGGAATAATTATCTTAGTTCTACTAGAATCGCATAAGCAACTTTTCCAGTTTCTATTAAAGTTAGTAAGTGGTGCTCAATGTTACAGACCCCTGATGCTACTCTGTAATGTTAGAAATAACAGGTCGTAGTGACGTGGGTAACCTTAACTGCAGCAGAAACGATAATATTCTTGTTACTCTGGCGAAGAAAGCTTCGTGTACACTCGGTAATGTTCGTCCCCGAAACCCGAAGCCATAGGACGCGTTTCTGTTTATAATAACTTCGCAACAACACAAACGTATTCCGTTATTCACACAAATGCTATTATTGCAAATTAACAAACACTGTAGATTTACAAAATATAAATTTGTAAATAAACAAATTTTTGTAATTGTTCAAGAATGTGTCAATTTCAGTTTACAAAAATTTTATGAAGTATGGTATATTTATATGAGTGACAGTGTAATTCAGTAGAATTATGAAAATGTTATGCATCGAAATAATCAAATAAATGTAATCACATGTTATTTGAGTGTAGCATCAACCCCTAAGTGGAGTGTCTGTGTGGCGTTACTGATGCCCGCACCCCTACGACTTAGACCACTTGGGGGTGGCTGTTCGAGGGTAGGGGGTTCGCCCGGAGAAATCCACTGCCCTTTCCCCTCACCCTCTCCCAAGACGCCATATTTATCCTCGAGCCACGNGGGGGGGGGGGGAGTGGTAGCCAGAAAGAGAAAGGGGGAGACGCAAAGTTTTTACCCCCAGCGTCCGTGCAAGTTCCGACCATTTATTTTTCAATCTTTCCTTATCTTAACGGCTGCGAAAATAATATCGAGAACGATAAAAGAAGAAAGAGGAGGGGGCTGGAGTGAAAGAAGAACGGGCAAAAATATAAAAGACGAATGTTGGCCCAAAGGGAACGGAATATAGAGTTTTAAATATATGTTTTTTTTCCCTTGCAGCATCCTCCATCGCGAGGCATAAAAATAAACGTATCTGGCAAAAAGTATGTCTCGGCGGCAAAATTTACTGATCTTCCAACAGACAGAGAAACTAGAGAGGAATATGGCGCTCATATGATCATGAAGAATGNGCGGCAAAATTTACTGATCTTCCAACAGACAGAGAAACTAGAGAGGAATATGGCGCTCATATGATCATGAAGAATGTGTATGTAGTAAGCCAACTGTCATTCGGCGCCATAAGTGTCCTTGCACAAACCTGATGCAGTTCATGTGCACAATCTTCAAAAACAGTTTCAAATCAACCTTAAAAAACTGTCGTATGCACTTATACATTAACGTAAACACTCACTCGTCGCCATATTGTTGGAATGAATTTCCGAGATTTTACTTGAAAGCTCTGATGAAAATTTACCCAGAAAACTTATTGAATTATGGCCACTTTGTTTTCTCAGTAAACCACTTTCCGTGAATTTCACTGATATTTCTGTGTACATACTTAACTGTCTATAAATTTTCTTACTATTTCTTACTGCATTTCAATGACCGGTAGGCTATACTCTATTTTCGTATGCAAAATCATGAATATATCACTGTTCATTGGTTGCTTGTTTTATTAGCGGAAGACGGTGATTCGGTCTGCATTTTACTCTCTATTTATTATAGGCTCAAAGTTGTCCAGGAGGTGTGATTTAACGGGTAGACCAATAGCATTAGCAATACAAACGTACAGGGTTTTGAATTCTAGCTTGTCCCGAAATGAAAACGCAAAATTTTCAGGTCTCTAATTATTATTCATATGATTTGCACTAGATAACTTAATCAAGGAGAAACCAAGAAAAACTAAATGTGGAACGCAGTATTCGTCGGCATGATAAAAGCTGTAAACATTTTTAACAATACAGTTACGCGAAGTAGCTCGCAGCGACCGCGAGCTCACGTTATGCGAGCTCACGTTATGCGCGCTCACGTTATGCGAGCTCACGTTATGCGTGCTCACGTTATGTGATCTCACGTTATGCAAGCTCACGTTATGCGAGCTCACGTTATGCGTGCTCATGTTATGCGTGCTCCAAACTCTGTGGGTTAATTGTAAACAGCAAGTGATATCAATTTATTGTGAGATGTTGAGTGGAGAGAATTGTGTTCGTAGTTATTGTACATAAAATTAAGAAATTATAATCAACTCTTTTATTTCATTAAGACCTCCATCCCTTAACGAATTTGATTAAACCCACTGACTATTTATAAATTGTAACAATACTATTAGTAGAGACAAAAATATCTTTAATTACAAATTTCAAACTGTTCGTTGGAAATACCTTGCTTTAACGAGAGTATTAAGATAGAGGCAGTTAACATTTATAAAACTAAATATCTGAAATCATGCATTCCCAGTTTAACTAAGCAATTTTAAAAACTAAACTTTGAAAAATAATATTTGTCTATAGCTGGTTGTATTTTATCATAAACAGTAAACTGGATTACTTTTAAGGTGTTGTCTGTAAATTAAGGGAAGTAATACCAACTGCAGCGTCTTATTAAACGTACTGCCCTTTAGTTCATGTATTTCAAAATGGGCTACACGCTAGAAAAAACCCCATATTGTTCAAAAACTTGCAGGAATTTACCGCTAGGGTACAAAATACCCTAATTTTTATTTTATAAATTTACTTTATGTTACAGCAATTGTATTTAACTCTGCACTCAATGCAAAAGTGACAAAATTACGCAGCAAGGTGAAACTGAAACTATCAGAAATCCTTATGTATATATGTATTACTAGCTTTTACCCGCGACTCTGCTCGCGTGGTNGGTGAAACTGAAACTATCAGAAATCCTTATGTATATATGTATTACTAGCTTTTACCCGCGACTCTGCTCGCGTGGTCATAGTAACAACCTTATAGGGAGAAATAACGGTATTTGTTAATAGACATACACTGATCAGAAACACAGAACAGAGCACTAACGATGTCATTTTTTGGTGCTAGAATCGCTCTTTTACNGGTGAAACTGAAACTATCAGAAATCCTTATGTATATATGTATTACTAGCTTTTACCCGCGACTCTGCTCGCGTGGTTATAGTAACAAACTTATAGAGAGAAATAACGGTATTTGTTAATAGACATACACTGATCAGAAACACAGAACAGAGCACTAACGATGTCATTTTTTGGTGCTAGAATCGCTCTTTTACATAGCCACTGGTCGTCATTTATATTTCTTTGTAGATCTGGGTAAACGCTAGCAATCAGTTCCGTATCACTCTGCACCAAATTACTAAAATCCCCCGTTAGTGACACAGCCCTCGGCATCTGTTTCTAACCACCCATCTCCAATTTTTAATAGTGTATCAGCATAATGTCCTGTATCAACGTCATTGTAGAGGTGCACTCTCATATTTGTCCTCAAGCTGAATTTCTTGACATTTGCCCATAAGCTTGACGACTTGAGACAGGCTTTGATTTCATCTGCAAGTGTGCCCCTCTGAATAACAGGTAGAGTTTGGCGGAAGTCATCAGCGAATAATACAAGCATTCCTCCCATAATGCCTGTATTGTTTCGTATATCCTGTAGAGTTGGGTTTAGGGCCTCTATCGCTTTTTTGTCTGACATTGTGCTTTCGTCCCACACTAACAACTTACATTGACGCAGCATTATACACCGAGCGCTTATTTTACTAAAGTCTTGAAAGACTTGATTTTCGTTTGCGAGGCATTATTTATTTAACATACTATGAAAAACTAAATAACAACAAAAAAACAGTCGACAAAAAAAAAACAAATGCCAAACCAACAAATCCAATTCAAAGTGCTAATCAGTACCAAAGTTCAATCCAGTCTAATCAATTGAACAATATTCGAACATTCCTGAACAACAAAACCAACACGAAAAGCGAATAAAAGGAACCCAAAAGCAAATGCAGTCAATTGAAACTATTTGAACGCCATCTATTGTCAATTTTTAAAACTACAATTGGTATGTCTTTTAAAATAGAATGATTAAAGGAAATTACATATTGAGTAAATTTTTTGATATATTTTCTCGCTATAAAATATAGCCAATATCACCTTTCAGCCCTCCATCTATTTCTGTGCAAGAAATTACGTCGATCTGTTGCTCGGTTGCGACGTTGCATTGTTCACGTTGCATTGTTATTCCGTTTGTGTACTTTTTTCATTTCCCAATAAGAATTTCCCCGAGGGGATGAGATATTTTCTCGGGATAAAAAGTAGCATATGTCACTTCCCGGCCCTCCAACAATCTCTGTGCAAAAAATCACGTGTATCCGTTGCCCCGTTGCGACGTGAAAGAGGGACAAACACACATCCAAAAACACTTTCATATTTACGTAAATAGATGCGAGTTATTTCGTTGACTAAAAAAATTACAATTATTATTTAACAGGTAAAATACTACGTGTGTTTGGCCNCAATTACAATTATTATTTAACAGGTAAAATACTACGTGTGTTTGGCCCAGAAAGCTAACATAACCTCATTCAAGCGCTGAAACAGTTAAAAAGAATATATGGCGTGTGATCAGAGATTGCAAGAGAGAGAGAGAGAGAGAGAGAGAGAGAGCCAACGAGAGCGCAACTTCTTGCTCTCTCCGACAAACTGAGACGACCAGAGAGCATTCTCTGTGACGTCATTATGACGTGGTCGCGATAACGAGAGACACGGCCTTATGCGTGTATGCCACGATGGAAGATTCCTTGGACTATTCCATGCAATCGTAAATGGACGTTTATATGGTTGGTTCTATGGAAGTTTTGGCCGACTGCTGGCCGTTTTCATGGACGTCTTCGTAATTGGTAACGTGAAATTTTCGATGGAAGNTATGGAAGTTTTGGCCGACTGCTGGCCGTTTTCATGGACGTCTTCGTAATTGGTAACGTGAAATTTTCGATGGAAGGTTTCCTACAAGGTTGAAATTTCAGCCAATCAGGGAGAGGTTTAGAGGAGTGGTTTTGTTTATTTTGTTTTGATAAAGATCGTAAGACAATTAAACACTTATAAATAGTAAATAAAAATATCACGAAAAAGTTAACTGATTCTTAAACAGCATCGTGTGTAGATTATGGTAAACATTCGTGCTTATTTAAAACGAAATTTCCAGTTATAAAAACCAAACAATTAGGCTCTGTGCATGAACACATAATGCTGACGTCGTGAGTGGAGATCGTTCCTGAACCACAGTTGCAGAAGTAATATCATAAAAAAGGCACTGGTCTTTACTAGTGCGGCAGCAAGTATCGCTGAACAGGTTATTACAAACAACCCTCCATAGTTGCTTGCATGCAGGCTCGGGTAGCAGGTCCCGAGTCAGATTCCGCCTGAGGTTGTAAGGAGAATTTGTACCGTGGCATACAGGCTTTAGTAACAATGCGCTGGTTGGCGAACGGCGTTCCTACATGTAGCTGGTTAGTGGCGCCATTTTGGTGGTGAGTGCGGTCATCTGGAGTTGGCGGAATAAGAGGCTGTTTCAGCTCTGTATAGTTGAGTACTCTGTGTCTAGAGGGGAGAGGAGCACCGTAGCGTCGCCCGGGGCGTTGGCAGCATGTGAGCGGCAGTCCCACGCCCCTCGAAGCCCCGGGGCAGGGGTCGAACCCCTGCACGCGCGCGTTGGCACGCCTGGCGCTTGCGGC
>NQII01008678.1:0-11354 GCA_002778355.1 Clitarchus hookeri | reverse complement strand
AAAAAAAAAAAAAAAAAAAAAAAAAACTAATGTTTAATTTTAACAAGCCAGTGTTATAGTCTTAAAGTTTGTAGTAAACTTGTCCGAAAGCACATTTGTATTTATTTTAATAAATACGTTGTAAGTAGGTATACAATATTTCAAGTGTAAAAGTTACAATTAATGTTTGGTTACTAGTATCAAGAACAGAACATTTTACTGAGTGTGAAAGTTACCCTTAGTACGTTAGTAAGACAATGGACTATCCATCAAGTACATAGATTTCTCGACAGCACATATCCTGTACGTTTTGTCTCATCAACAAACCACTCCGCGGAGATAGATCCTTCAATGTGCACGTGTACATCATTCATAGCTACTTCCAAATTTTCTGAAGCCTTGCTGAAGTTGCACTTTCAAGCTATTCGNTGTGCACGTGTACATCATTCATAGCTACTTCCAAATTTTCTGAAGCCTTGCTGAAGTTGCACTTTCAAGCTATTCGTTCGCCTCATGCAAACAAAGCTTAACTAAGTCCACAAGATCATTCCAAAGGGACAAGGAACTATATTTTTGCACACTCAATTTAATGATATTTTGCATGCGAACTGTTTCTTACTAGGCATTACCAACATACCTATTTTCTCCCTGTTTTATTCAAATTAATTGTAATTTAAAAATTGTAATTTATAGGTAAAATTATAGGTACACAAAAAAAAACCACTTTTGTTAACAGAAGTGTAAGAAGTTTGTGATATGTGAAATATTCAGGAAATAACCAAACACGTCATGCGAAGGCGATTCGATTCAAAAGGTGTGAAGGTACTGCGAATAGATTGCAAGACACTGTGCGGATTGATGAAGAGAGCAGTTCAAGCACGGACCGGGCCACTTCACCACCGGAGTGACACAACGAAAAACAATCTACCTGATATGCTTTCACCAGCCCACAGTTCTAGACATTGTAAATCTCCATGGAATTTCAGAGAGACATAGAAGCCATTTTGCATGAGTGAAGTGATGTGTTTACGTGTGGAGGCCTGCTTCGTCGCACAAGCATTGCAGAGCACACTCCACCTATGAGTGATGAGGAACCACCGTACACACCGCCCAGAGACTAAACAGCCTACCACCACAATATCATCGACATCTAGGTGAGTGAAATGTTACGTGATGGCGAGCTGGAGGAAGGAGGTGGCCGATCACGATACGACAGTCTCGCCTACACTGCTCGAGTGGTGAGGTGAGCTGGAATAGGCGAAGCGATCTTCGTACGGGCAAGTAGTGTACTCTCGACCCACGCCCGTACTGGGACACTAGTGTACCTGAGGAGTCTGTGTCATGAGGTGGCATCTGGCTACGAACGTTCAAAACTGCTAACACAGTGACTCCTCAGTTCCCCTTCAGAGCGTTCAAATACCTAGCTGTACACTTTTGCATGTGACTACCTATCAAGAATCATTCTGCATATTAAATGAGTTCATTACGTGAGTGTAAAACAAGATTCCTTCGTGAAGTGAGATTCAATTTTCAAGTGTTAACAAATCCATAAAGAGCATATATTTACTTTACTTTTTAATATATATGTGAATATAGTACTCACATATTTGATTCAGTTTACTGGCGTGTAGGCTACATGAGATTAATGAACCTTCCTTGTTTGAACCTTACTCAGTTTATATACATATATATGCGTGTGTTTAAAAATTACAGTTCCATACGTAAACGGATTATAACCAACTATTATCCTGCTATTGTCAAAAATATTCTCAGCATTGCAAATATTTCCATTCTAATATGCCTGTAGAACTGGTTATGGGCTCTTCTAACACTATGCGTGATTATGAGAATATTTTAAAAATCCCAAAAAAACATTAAACTTTTGACTTTAGATTTTCTTGTTGAAAGAAAAAATACTTTTACTATGTAGTCTGCTGTGCATGGAGTTAATTGTACTGAATGATTTTTGATTCCAAGTGCTACAGCTAAGAAACATTGAACGTGTGCGGCACTTGGGGTCACGTGTTCGTCACACAACAAGTTAACCACATACTGGTTGCTGTTGTATGATCTTCTACAAAACAGATAATTACAACAGCAGGAAGCATTTATAACTTCGTAATTATTTATTTATTTTGAGTTTTGGAGCTCGAAAAAATTAGCAGAGAAGAGACTTCAAAACAGTAGTGTAATCTTGTTTCATGGCGACAGTAACCAAACTTCTGGACCAACAACACAGGTTTAAGTTAGTTTATTGCAGTTCCATGACTTGCGAGAACATTCGTAGTATTGGCGAAGCCGCTCAGCTGAAGGAACTCTCTGTCCCACAGGAGATGTACTCGTAGTTGCATATACAATCACAGACAAGGCGCAACAGACAGTTCTGTCGCAGTTACTAATCACGTTAACAATATTGTAGCGGTGACTACAACCAACTTGCTTGCTGTTCTTATATTAACAGTCTACTGTGTTTATCGGCACAGAAATTTGGTTCCAACAACCATTTTGTCGCGTGTATTGGGTGTCACTGTTCATCCATCAATCACTGTCGGTATCCGAGAAACTTAATTATGACAAGCCCAGACAAAAAAAAAGTTCTTGTCACTTAGATACATATCTAGTAATCAACGGGAAGGTTGCACACGGGATATTGAAGTGCAACCTTTGCGCAGATCTTTTCGCTTAACGAGATGACATTAATCCATTGCTGNGGTTGCACACGGGATATTGAAGTGCAACCTTTGCGCAGATCTTTTCGCTTAACGAGATGACATTAATCCATTGCTGTGTTCAGTGCCAACTATTAATTACTCTCGTATGCAGTATGTTCCAGATCCTGGGTGAAGCGACTCCAGGAGTTAATTACTGAAATATCTTTTCCCCGCCCAGTGCAACCTCANATGTTCCAGATCCTGGGTGAAGCGACTCCAGGAGTTAATTACTGAAATATCTTTTCCCCGCCCAGTGCAACCTCACGCAGCTATCTACAGATGTAATGGAGTGCGTATCAGGCCTGCGCGATATAATTGAGGGAACGATAATTTTTTTTTCTTCTTCGCGACCGTTCTGCCAGAGTGCCGATAAGCAGTCTTGTTACTGCCGTCGAACAGAGATCGCCATTGTGCGGTTCGCTTGCCCGGTAGACCGTGCGTTCGTTCCCGCCAATTAATTACTCTCTCTAGACAGCGTCCACATTTAATTAGGCCCCGCTCCCTCGCTGTGACGTCACCATCTGCCCTCGTCGGCGGAGGAACGATCTGCACCATCAAAGGGAAAAACATAAATTAAACACAACGCCTGGGTAGGCCGCCGAACGGCGTGCAGAGAGAGCTCCAGCGGAAAAACGTTTTAATGAAAAAAACCGTTCAACGTGTCTGAGCGAGGTCTGCTTATGAATAGCATTTAAGAAACGTTACACGTCTGTATACGTTCTTGAGTTCCTCCATTTCTCTCTAAAGCAGGTTTTTGTTGTAGTGAAAATGGCTCAAGTGGGTGTTTTCAAGGTCCTTTTTAGGTATAAACATTCCGATACAAAACATTAAAAATGGAAAAGGGACGTGCACCAAACATTTATTATTATTATTACGTCATAAAATGGTGGCGTGTCCGCTGGNTCAAGGTCCTTTTTAGGTATAAACATTCCGATACAAAACATTAAAAATGGAAAAGGGACGTGCACCAAACATTTATTTTTATTATTACGTCATAAAATAGTGGCGTGTCCGCTGGAAGTCTCGTAGAGGCGCGTTATCGACGGCAAGACTGCACGCCAGTTCAGTGCTTTGCACGTAGAGGCGACGAGAGAGTTGATGCGCATGTCTCGGTCGCCCCTAGCGCTCCCACGCTTTCAGGCCTCAGGCGTGCAAAACTCCTTCAACCAGGCGGCCGTCTTAACCCAGCCGTTTCATCTGTATTTCGGACACGCGGCGAATCACAGGAGCTCTCTGTTCCTTCTCTTAAGACATTCCTTTTCTTGTAACCCGGGAACGTGAAAGATCGTCGATGCATTTAGTCAAAAGCTTGAGTTCAGAATTATCGAAGTTTATACAGCTCAAATAGCTGAAGGCGATCTGAATTCTTGGTTGTAATGATATACTAGCAACCAAACAGCGATCGCCTAGTTCAGAATCAAGCAAGGCCTAAGAGTAAAACTGGCTAAACTCTATGTCAGTGAATAATTTTGAAAATGATATCGGTTCAAAATGTAGCATGGAGGATAATAAACTCGCAATTTTTTTTGGCATGCAAGTCTGCAGATAGCTACTACAATAATCTGTTCGCATGTTTGCTTATGTAAAAAAAAAATTTCCAAATTTCTTGGTTTATTATGTATGGCGTTATTCTTAACACCTTTGAAAGTGAACATAGGGTGGTATCTACGTAATAACGTGAAACGCTCCTAACGTGCGTAATACATGATATCTAATTCCGAACCCTGGAGGAAACAGATCTCTATGTAAACTGTACCAACGTCGTATTGCGAAAGTGGAGTTTGGAAGAACATGAGCAATGAATGAAATCAACTAAATTTACCGCTGATAAGTTTGTTTGTATACATACGTGGATATTCGCGTAGTCTCAAAAATACCACTGAGTTATTTTTAAGTAAATTATTCTTAGGGACACACAATTGTGACGAAAACACTTGCGCACAGTCCAGACTTCGGTATTTAGCGCTCACTGTAAAAACTGTCTTGTAAACTTCCTAAACTGTAATGGAAGATTTAAACCTCTACAGTTTTATTAAATAGTACCATGTATCAGGCTGAAAATATGGGAATGTTTAGCATCACTACTATAGAAAGTTGGGAAACTTCCCTAAGCATTTGACTATTTCCTGAGCGACTGTACGAACATTATCATGCATGCATGGATAGGGCCAGTGACTTTTCGCGTAAAAATCGGAGCACACAGTAGACTTCAATACTATATACACACCTCAGCTGTTGTTATACCTCCATTGGCTGCTGGTGCCGTGTCCGTCTTTGACCAAGCCACGCAGGACTGAGTAACCCTATGTGGTCAATTTACGTGACATATTTTGGAAACAAGCAAACACCCCATACAAGGGATGACTTTACAAAGATTTGATTTAAAAAGTGTGAAGAAAACGCGAGTAGGCTGTACTCAAACCTCAGACGCCTGTTCATTGGCTGCTGCTACATTGCGTGACTTTTGTCGGTTAGCATCGCNGTAGGCTGTACTCAAACCTCAGACGCCTGTTCATTGGCTGCTGCTACATTGCGTGACTTTTGTCGGTTAGCATCGCATCCCGACTGCGTTTCCTTGCACGCCTCTTGCTGAATCAGAGTTGTTATGCACGTGCTTAGTAAACAGACTCCGACTAAATGTTTCAAGTCTAACTTGTCCTCAGACGAATTCTCGAGATTTCTGGTTTTTATATTTCTTGGCAGTCCTAGCAAGCTAAAGGTTGGTAACAATGTACTGCTCATCCAAGAAGTTATATCTGCCGTTGTAATCGTGTCTCAAAACTTAATGGCTTTAGCTAATTATATTATTGTTAATTTCTCATATTTTCGTCTTTAAACAGTTCTGCAAGTTTGCACTTTATACTTTATTCCAAATAATTTATTTATGCAGTAATAGTGTTAAGNCGTCTTTAAACAGTTCTGCAAGTTTGCACTTTATACTTTATTCCAAATAATTTATTTATGCAGTAATAGTGTTAAGCCTAGTAGAAAATTTATTTTTATTTAATTTAATTTTAAACATAGTAAATTATTTTTAAATATTACTACTAAACATTAAATTTTTAAATTTAATTATTTATTTCTAATTATATCTTCTAGTAGTTTTAACTCATTGGCTCTTGTGTTTTGTTAAATTACGTTGCTCCTTATCACTAAGCCTCGCTGATTAGATTTTCCCTGGTTTTAACAAGTAGACTAATTAAAAATTTCGCCTGTATGCAGTTCCACGACGTGGAATTGCCTGTCTGCATGTTTCCTACAATGCATACAGTGCATTTTCTGTAAACTTATATCATATGTCAATAGTAATGTTATTTGCCCAAGTCTTTTCTTAAAAATTTCGGGGAGTTTTGTGAACATAAAGCTAGTTTCAGTTTCTGCAAAATGTTGTTAATAAAATTCACACTATTTTCATGTGTGTTGCAAGATTTTTTAAATTTTAAAAGTATACTGTCATGTAAAAAATGTATTTAAGTCTATGCGCATATAAAGTTGCTCCGAAGTTTTGAAAATATATTGTTGTACCATGGAAATAACCACAAAAACAGCAGCAGAAACGAAAGTTCTTTGATTCCAAATCATCTCATATTTTAAAATACACAAGGGGACAGTGACAAAGTAATATTATTAAATATTAACACGTTGAGACTGCGATTTGGAAATTTAAATAACTTGCCCAGATTTCTAAGTATTATTTTTCAAAAATATTGTAATTGTAATTTTGATGTATTGCAGTGTGTTGCATTTTTAAACACACGTAGCGCATAAATGTAAATTCATTCTTTGGGAGGAAATAATTATAAAGCGAGATATTATTAAAAATAATATAGACAGTGTTTGTTAATAGGAATAAAATGTCAGTGTGGCATAAAATTTAGGTTATGGTTGAGTAAACTTTATATATATATGTGTATATATATATATATATATGTAGCAGCAAGGACCTGTAGGTTTTTTTTTTATCTCGTGTGGTCTGAAGCCATACACCGGAGTTTCCTGTGCGCTTTCATCTTGCGACACGATTCTCACGTCCACGATATCTGATCAACTGTCACGCTATAACTACATGCAATCAAGTTTCAAACGTCAGTATTTTTTTCTTTCAGTTTGAACCGAGCGGTGGCATGCGCCGTTTAGCATCGCTACCGGCAGGTTGGCATTCCTGGCGATGTTCAGACTTTACACTGTAATCGGGTTTCACGATAGTTTAACCTGCAGTTCGTGAAGTATGCGCAAAGATCTGTTCATATCTCAGAAATACAGATCAACGCAGCAGACAATCATAGTCCATTCCCGGTATCTTTACACTTTCTGAATAACAATCTTTGAAAAATCACCCCTCAATACGTGATAGGTTGTTTCCCAGATACAGCGTGTGTCATAAACGTTTTATACTTGCGTATAAATAAAATCAACTGAATTTTTATTAAAGTTTACCTTTACTTGTATTTTATCTATAAACTGTAACAACTCACGTATAATTAATAAGAATAAAAGGAGAGAGAAGATATGTGCAATTGCGTTTTCGTAATGGCTAGTAACAAGTGGTTCTCGTTCTTAATTAACGTTTATTCTACGCAGGTTGGTAAGCTCAATGCTTTTAGTTTGAAAACTGACAATTTTAGCCGGCAGGTTACACTGGTGTCGCATGTGTAACGCATTTTTCCGTCTTGTTTGTAAGTGAATATAATAGTTGCAATTTCATTAAAAAAAAATAGGTATACCTAATTGTGAACAATCTTCTTCTTCGTATGGTTTTAGAACCTACATAAAGAATAAATATTGTTCTTCGCACCAGAGTGGACATATAACGACATATGTCCACATACTGTTTAACGTTACGTCGTAAAGTTGGATTAAGCAAAACTTTGGCTTACGCGCTTTATTTAAATATGACAACTGAATAAAAAATGATAATAATGGTTAAAATAATTCATTTTCTAGGTTTTACTTGCACATTTTACTTAAGGTAAAGGAGAAAATTACAAAGCTTCGTTTTATGACGGTTATATTTAATTGCACTTATATTCGTAACGTTTTTCCGTTGAAATTAGCTTGCTTATGAAAGCTCAGTCTCAAACGCAGTTGTATTTTTACTGTTTTCTCTTGTAAACACCATTATAAGTAGGGCCAGTNTTATGAAAGCTCAGTCTCAAACGCAGTTGTATTTTTACTGTTTTCTCTTGTAAACACCATTATAAGTAGGGCCAGTGACTTTTCACGTAAAAATCGGAGCACACAGTAGACTTCAATACTATATACACACCTCAGCTGTTGTTATACCTCCATTGGCTGCTGGTGCAGTGTCCGTCTTTGACCAAGCCACTCAGGACTAAGTAACTCCGGCACCGAACCTTCGTGATTCGTGCGCAAACGGTTAACACGGGCCAGAACATTTTTTTAGCCAATCAAAGAAGCTGGACGACCCTACAGTGCTTTGGACTGTATCTTGTCTCGAAGTCTTTTCGTGAAATATCACTGCCCCTAATTATAAGGCGTGGATAATAGTTACGAAATAAAGTTGACAAATATAATTTCGGCTGGTGCTAGTATAAAACAAAATTCGAGTCGAACACAAACTTTTACTTACAAATAAATATAATTTCTCAATTTACTGCCAGCTTTAAAGCGACTCCTTTGGAACACTAGCGCACCTTGCGGCGGAAATTTTCCCTCTGACAAACTCTCTCATAAGTAGTGCCACCTATTTTTCCGCGAGAAGATTTACACGGAAGCTAGACCTCAATATCATATGTGCACACTTGCAGTCTTCATTTGACTATTTGCAGCGTGTCTTTGTGTGAAGACAGTCTGTTACACGTGAGAGCCAATCAGAATTAAGTTTTCTCCGATACCGGCCACCGGTTATTCGCAAGCAGACAGATACGATACCTTACAATCCAAATGCTCCAATCACGAAAGTGGTTCTAAACTAACCAAAGTTGCGTTGGAACACAACTTGTCCCATAAGGAATCTGATTTCGTACCCAACGTGAGTACAACAAACCTCATCTAAATGTGTTGCTAAATCGAGTGCGCACGAATGCGGCACGTTGTCACTTCGGGGCGATTATCTAGACTTAGTTAAGCTTTGTCTGCATGAGGCGGAGGAATATCCTGAAAGTATAACTTCAGTAGGGCTTCCGAATTACTGGNCTTAGTTAAGCTTTGTCTGCATGAGGCGGAGGAATATCCTGAAAGTATAACTTCAGTAGGGCTTCCGAATTACTGGGGGTAGCGATGAATGTATTACAGTAATGTCATTGACACGATTAAGATGGTAAAAACTTATTTCATGAAAACACAGGAACTAAAAATTGCATTAAAAAAATTTTTGGAAGAAAAAGGAAGTACTAAAATTTTAAAATAAATATGAGTTAAGAAGTGATTCATGGAACTACTTTGATNTTTTTGGAAGAAAAAGGAAGTACTAAAATTTTAAAATAAATATGAGTTAAGAAGTGATTCATGGAACTACTTTGATGGGGGAAAAAACACATTAAAAATGTGTGGACGACGACAATAGCAAGAATGTTTACAAAGATTGGATAAGAACGCACTGATTCTCGTAAAAAGAGTTTCTCTCATGCTAGACTTCAATGCTCTACGTGCTTCCAAATGCAGTTTTAATTTGGCAACTGGCGGCACGTCTTTATGAGAAGGCGTTTTGGTAGACTACTGGACTCGGCCAATCACATTTAAGTTGCTCCCGCCACAGAGTAGATAAGTACATAGAGGCGAAATAGTGTGATGGCGGCTCGTTTTATGTGGGCGTACCCGTCCTCTGATTGTCTGACTCTGGGAACGGACCTTGTGTGTGATTGGCTACTGCGTGTTCCGAAAGGTACTCCATTGGCTAGGCTACCGGCTTACAAGTAGGTTACCAGGTGCTGATTGGCCAACGGCGTTCCTACATGTCTGCTGGCGAGTGAGGCTGGAGTTCGCGGTATGAATGACCGTTTCGCCTCTGTATTCTTATGCACTCCGAGCTCAGATAGTGCCTACTGCGCTGCCATCATGTGCACTTTGCTCTATTTACCTTTTACGGCCAGCGCCTCAGCACACAGTAGATAAGTGAGTGAGCGGAGAGATTTGAGCGGCTCTTCACATCGAGGTCTTGAGAGCCGATGAGGGTGAGGCGGGGTGAGGTTCAGGCCTAGCGCCTGAATGCAAGGGTGGGGTAACGGGAGATCCCGGAGAAAACCCGCCAACCAGTGGCATCGACCGACACGATTCGCCGGGAATCGAACCCGGTTCGCCTAAGTGAGAAGCGAGTAGTTTGATCAGTACACCACCGTCGCCTCTCTGAGCTAAAGTAGTTTGAAATACAACTGGACAGGAACGCGAAGAAAATTTCAAAGCTGGTTTGAATTTCACGATTTAACTTGCCCGCAGTTTCAATCGGGAAGTCGCAGATATCAGTAAAATTCTCTTTCAAACCAGAGCAAAATAAAACCTGTTTGTTTTGAAAATTGTAACTAATTCCAAGTATTATGACAAACCTTTGTTTTATTTTATAAGTTATTTTAATAAGTATGAAACTACCGGTCGTTATAAAAGCAGACAGTCGTAATTTTCGATTCTTTTAAATATGATCTTAAGAATCGTGCTGAAGCAAAAGTTGCAACGAAGCATTATCTGTTTCCCGGACACGGTTTCCGGTGCCAAAACATATGTACCGTGTTTTTACTTAAGTCCAGCGGAAGTAGAGGAGTTTGCGTTGGGAAACTGNTTTCCGGTGCCAAAACATATGTACCGTGTTTTTACTTAAGTCCAGCGGAAGTAGAGGAGTTTGCGTTGGGAAACTGCATATCGCAAGAGTGATCCTCGCTCGCGCACATTAGGGTCATTGTACCTACACTACATGGTATATGTTCATACAAGCATTACGGAAGTGTGTGTTATTTCCAAGACAAGAATTGACGCAATTAACTCCNCTACATGGTATATGTTCATACAAGCATTACGGAAGTGTGTGTTATTTCCAAGACAAGAATTGACGCAATTAACTCCCAGTGTTTGTAATGAATTAAGGGCGTGGTAGTCATGGGCAACGATTCAGTGCTCACAGAACTTGTTGGAAAGTTTGTGGAAAGCTGAAAAATTGGCGTTATTCTATGGTGACAGGCAGACAACAATCAGCGAGTTCATTAGTAGTCGTCATCTACAGGTGAACATGTGCTTGTGCGGAGTCGTTAA
This sequence comes from Clitarchus hookeri, assembly GCA_002778355.1. Lineage (NCBI taxonomy): Eukaryota > Metazoa > Arthropoda > Insecta > Phasmatodea > Phasmatidae > Clitarchus > Clitarchus hookeri. Next base: position 465 of record NQII01008678.1, on the reverse strand, counting down.
AGGAAATTGGTCACGCCATCGCTAAGCTTTCGTCGTTGGCTAAAGAGTCCTTCTAGGCATGACGAACAAATTGTTGTCCAAAGAGAACAGCCGAACGATTGTCCAAAGAGAATATCCGAACGATTGTCCAAACAGAACAGCCAAACGATTGTCCAAAGGAAACCGCCGAACGATTGTCNCCAAAGAGAATATCCGAACGATTGTCCAAACAGAACAGCCAAACGATTGTCCAAAGGAAACCGCCGAACGATTGTCCAAAGAGAACATCCGAACGATTGTCCAAACAGAACAGCTGAACGATTGTCCAAACAGAACAGCTGAACGATTGTCCAAACAGACCAGCCAAACGATTGTCCAAACAGACCAGCCGAACGATTGTCCAAAGAGAATAGCTGAACGATTGTCCAAACAGACCAGCCAAACGATTGTCCAAAGAGAACAGCCGAACGAATGTACAAAGAGAAC
>NQII01008677.1:25172-53624 GCA_002778355.1 Clitarchus hookeri | reverse complement strand
CCACCACCACCCCCCTACTCTAAGAGACTTGCCAGGCACTTCTATCATCCTTGTTGAACGTACAAAAAATTGGGAAGCGGAAGTTAAGATACGTGATCAGTTGTTAGTACCTTTATTTATTAAGGGTTTTTTCACGCAGTTTTTTGGAATTAGGTTTGCTTAACACGATGGCGTTATGTACGGTAGGTTCGCATCGTCGTCACTTTATGTGGCAGTATACCATCGTCACAGCAACGGTGTACAAAGTTTTTCTGATATTTGTGATTCACGATTGAGTTTTTGAAAATCAATAATGGAAATAAATAGCCGCGCAGTACTCCATGTGTTGTAGACACTGGAGAATTTAGTCTTAACCCTCTACTGCCCAAATTAATTACTATGTTTTATATAATGAATCGTGTACACTTGTTTAAGACTGAATTAGCTACTAAATGCATGTAAGATGAAATCGTTTTATATATCAAAATAGTTACGCGACTCTGAAGTTATGTTAGGTAGTTATGACCCATGTGCTAAGTTAGTTTTTTTTACCATTATAAGAAAAAAAAATTACGAAAGTTTAATATGAAAATGAAACAGGAATAGTGATAGAACTGACATGTCACTTTAGTCGCAACGAGCAGCAGAGGGTTGACAGAAAGTTAGAGTAAAAATAATAAACTGAGCAGGGCCTTTATTATCTTCTCGCGCTAACGGTAAAGGTTGTTACAGCCAACCAAAATACTTGTTTGCATGTGGTCAGACGAATATACACTGAAGGGCAAAAAAAAAAAAAAACTGGTATAGGCGTGCGTATGCAAATAACAGAGGCATGGAACTAATCAGAGTAACGCGTTGCGGTCGGCAGCTAGATCGGTTACTGCTGCTACAGTGGCAGGTTATCAAGATTTAAGTGAGTTTGAACGTGGTGTTATAGTCGGCGCACGAGAGATGGCACATAGCATCTCCGAGGTAGCGATAACATTTGAATGTTCGCGTACGACCATTCCACGAGTGTACCGTGAATATCGTGAATCCGGTAAAACATCACATCTTCGACATCGCTGTGGCCGGAAAAAGATCGTGAAATAACGGGACAAACGACGACTGACGAGAATCATTAAACGCTATAGACGTGCAACCCTTCCTCAAATTGGCGCAGATTGGATTTGTGGACTGCCCTGCAGGATTCGTGGTGTGAATTGCCCTCTGCATACCTTCAGACATTAGTCGAGTCCATGCCACGTCGTCTTGCGGCACTTCTGCGTGCTCGGGGGCCCTAAACGAGATTAGGCAGGTGTGCCAGTTTTTTTTTTGGCTCTTCAGTGTATAATTGTAACAAAATATTGTATTACCGAACATTATTATGAGGACAACAAAATCATATACGCATACATCGTGTTTCAAAAAGAATGACTCGGATTTTAAATCCGAACAGCCACGCATCGCTGATCATTGAAGCGTTGACACTTGTGATATTAGAAAGATCTTGGCTTTGAGTTTAAAACTGCCTGTAGATACTGCTGCTGGAGCTCAAATAAACGCTGATCATAGTCGTTCATAAGATGGCGCCTATGTGACAGAAAGCGTATTGTGTTCTCTACTATTGGTTCCGGAGATCTTCAGGCCTGTAACGTTTACTCGTAAAAAATAATATATTTCATTCTCTCGGATACACACCGACTTGGATGAGCTCGAGAACAGAATCACGGCCGCAGTAAATTCTGTGTTCTGTGGGGAAACACACTCAAACGCATTTGGCTTGAATTCTGCTGTCGTCTTTGTTATCCGTGCATCAAATTGAAGGCATATAGTGTGTGTGTCTAATATGATTGAAACTTGAGGACTTACCCAAAAGTTTGACTATGTACTTTTGCCATATTTTCATCTGTAAATATAATTATATGAAATGGTGTTATTTTTTTTTTAAGTACGCTGCCTGTATGCATGTGTGTGTAATTATGTTGAGCAACTTACCCGGGTAATGTTAATATTAAGCGATTGTGTTTTGGGAAGACTTCGCTACGAGAACACGTCTGAGGCTTCGTCGGGCCTCCAACACATTCCTATCCGGAAACAAAATGTTAGTCGGTAAACTCTTGCGTATTTATTTGACGTATAAAACTAAGTGTTGGCTGGCCAGGACATTTCTCAAAGTGCGATAAGCCTTTAATGGGCCGTACTTTTGCTGCCTAAGGGCCGGCGTAATTGGGGCCAGAGGCGGATGTACCGTCGCTTGCTGCTTTCGCCATTCCGGATTTGCACCCCGGACAGTGAAATGTAAAAGCAAGAGAGTGAAGCTACGCGTACGACGACTTGCGTCGGGAGGCGTGTGAGCGCGCGAGATAACGCCTTCAGGGTCGCGAAGAACACACCGAGCCTTGACAGGCTTTTAAACTAAACTTGCCGAGCGCATGCGGCACCAAGTACAGTCTGGCGAGAGAGTTGTTGGCTACGCCAGCCCCCGAAATTTCCACACGGCGTTCTTTGAGGAAATTTTCCCACGCAACCTAACAGCGAAGGCTTTTTAATAAGCTATTCGTGTTCATAAATTGCTCAAGAGTAACCAGGCTATTCTCACAATTAAACGCGTGGCGGGAAAATAATTATTTTACCCCCTCCTCGCTCGCTTTTTATGTATTTTTTAATCCGTATTTGTAATTTGTATCAGTCTCCCGCACATCGTTGCAGACTTTGAAATAGTATTTCAACATAAAGTGGTTCACGTGTTCACTATCGGCTTTTACTTCCGTAAAAATAACTCCCTTTTTAACCATATAAATTTTTTTAATTCGCTCTTTTTGCGTATTATGCAATGCACGGATGCGCGAGAAAGCTGGCGGCGAGGTTTCCTCATTCCCACCAACATAACGAAGTTCACCCTGTTTTCTAACGTTGGCAGTACCGCAGAACGTACTGCGGCTTGTTTAGGCCAATGAATGCATAGGATGAGGTCCTCTCGCTGCGCTGTTGAGTTAAGACTCAATAGGTAGGGCACCGGTTTCTCGCGAAAAAAAAAAAAAATTTCAGGACTACTCCAAAACACTAGAACTCAGATCCACTTTCGTAATTGGATGATTTTAGCTGTCTCGGCATTGCAAGTGTCTGCATGCGAATCACGGATACACACTGTGTCCGAGTTACCTGATTCTGATTGGTCCAGTCAGGTAAGGAACTGTCTCCCGACAAAGATACTTGGCCAAAAACCAGAGAAAAATTGCACGTAGGCCATAGGCCAATGGAGTCTAGTCATCGCGTAATTCTTTTCGCGAGAAAAAGGTGGCTCTATCTATAGGCTGTTCGTGGTAAAGAGAGCACTTTTGAGGCCCTAGTTACTTCTTTCGTTCAGCCATTTTTTAAAATCCTTTTACTACTTTTTTTAAAATAAATATTGCCGTGCAAGTAATTAACACAGTCTGTATATTTCACTGGACTCGAAAGTTAACGCCTAAGACTATAATAAAATATGCGAGGACTGATTCAGAAGTCATGGCAACTATTGTCTATCTCCCGAAAATGAGCCAACACAGGAAGTGTACTATGTACAGTTGAAAGTGTATAACATGTACGTTTTAAAGGCGTACACCACATGGGTAAGAGACCTGAAAAATTCGCGTTTTTATTTCGGGACAAGCTAGAATTCAAAACCCCGTAAGTTTGTATTGCTAATGCTATTGGTCTACCCTTTAAATTACACCTCCTGGACAACTCTGAGCCTATAATAAATACACAGTAAAATGCAGACAGAATCACCGTCTTCCTCTAATACAACAAGCAACCAATGAACAGTGATATCTGCATGATTTTGCATACGAGAATAGAGTATAGCCAACAGGTCATTGAACTCTCGCAATTTTTCAGGTCTCTACGCATGGGGTATGGATGCAGGAATGTCCGGCGAGGAACAAAGACAAACGTGGCTGCTCGTAATCACTGTTTGATATGCTCTCGTGCAAACTGTGTACACTCGTGTGAACGGGTACGTATCGTACGTGTTCGAGCTGTTATCATACTTCAAAGTGGTCTCAAGAGTTTGTCCACGGTTCGTCGCCAGCGATGAGGCAGAGGCGGGAAGCACCATCGGCTGCATGGGATCCGTGCGCCACCTCTCGTCGAAATGCTGTGACGATGTCTGCCCCATCGCTGGCGACGAACCCTGGACAACCTCGGGGACTACTTTGAAGTATGATAACAGCTCGTACACATACGATGCGTACCCGTTCACATGAGAGTATGCGGTTCGTACGAGGATATAATGACTAAACGGTGATTTCCAGCAGTCATGTTTGTCTTCGTTCCTCGCCGGACGTTCCTGCACCCGTACCCCATGCGGTGTCACTTTTTAAAACGTTTATGTCGTACACTTTCGACTGTGCGTAGTACCTTTCCTGTGTTGGGTCAGTAGTTGCCATGACTTCTGAATCAGCTCTCGTATTCATTATTCCAAAAGAAAGGGCTTCAAAAAGTGCTCACTTCACCGTGAACGGCGTATACTGGTATGCTCCCTGGTCAGAAGGACGGCCGAGGGGTGCGCACACGCGACTGAGGTAGGGACGGCGCGCGGTTCAGGATGTGGCTGGTTAAAGGAGTGCACCGCGGGGAACTAGTTTTGACCGGAGCGAGGATAGAGCCGCGGTGATAATCGAGCCGCGTGTGTTCGGGTAGTCGTGGGTACAATCGAATATTTCCAGGAATATATTGTTTTGTGTTCGGATACCGATAGGTCGAAAACTTCCACTCGCAGCTTGAATTCGAGAACTGACAAGTTCGGTGGGGGAGTTCGCATATTCGAATATGGCCCACCCTACAATGCACGGATGCGTAAGAAAACGGACTCGGAACACGTAAACGGAACAAGCGGACGACTTGAAATTAATTATTAACTATTCTACAATGCGAAGAGACGTACAATCCTGCAAATTAAGAAATCGAAAATTCTCAGCTGTTGCAAATTACTGACGTAGGTTTTATGATGTATACATCGCATTTTGTATGTATATTTTTTTACAGTGTTTAACACTCCGTAAATACTACTGCCAAGCCACGTGCTCGTGTTTATTAAAATAAAAATTATAATAGCCATGACAAATCCATGCACTTGTGGCTGTGTATGCCACAATGGCCACGAAACCGAATATAAACATGCCAAATGCNAGCCATGACAAATCCATGCACTTGTGGCTGTGTATGCCACAATGGCCACGAAACCGAATATAAACATGCCAAATGCTCGACTCGTATTGGCTACGCGAATTCACGGACACTGAAGATATTGGAGTTGCCGAGCTTTGTTACGTGTATTCGTGCATTATCCGAGTCCGCATGCTTCTCATTGTAGACTGAGCATGGAGTGTGTTACGTGTCCGCTTCCGTGATCCGCATCCGTATCATTGTAGAACGCGCCTATGTGATTTGATTATTTTTTTTACGATCTATTTTCATTTTTGTGATGTTAAGATAAACTGCAGTCGAAAGGCGGCGAATTCCACCGAAGGTGTAGACCATTCAGATTCCAGACGACTGTAAGTAGATGGAAATAGGGCATTCACCCGGGTGGCTGCTGACTGCTGGCTGTGGTGTCACGACGGCCATCTTGGATGACGTTACGCTGAAGCTACCTGCTCTGTCATTCCTCGCCAATGTCGCCAATCCTAATTGCGAATATGCTAATATTTCGCACGCCAATCATGCACGCGTCAATCACGTTAATTTAAATAAAACGCCAAAATTGCTATATGAAATAAATGTAAAAGTTCAATTTAACTAAAAATAAGGCACTTGTATGTTAACAGAAGTATAATACGCTTGTGGTTCGTAACATATTTAGGAAACAACCAAACACGCCATATACAGGCTGATTTTTCAAAGTTTTCATTCAAAACGTATGAAGATACAGCGAGTTTACTACGCGATAAAATTACAATTATTGATGGGTCATACTCACTTGCTAACAAAGTCGTGATTTACATGAAAATGTAATAAATTAAATAATATATAATTTTATTAAAAGTTTTGCGCTATCAGAAGTTAGTTAATTTTAAATTAAGTATTCTATATGAAAGTAAATACTTATGTATCCACTTATATATATATTTACTTTTATATAAAAAAAAATATATAAATTGCTGATAAACTATCTTGCTCGTGGTCCAGTATGATTATTCTCATATGGCCCGCGGGCCACTAAATTGAATAATACTGCAGTCGCCAGATAGTCATTAGTTACCATTAGGCTGACGTCTAGAAAATACAGTGAACCTTTAATCTTAAATAGTCTCAGTGGCCAGATATAGATGATTTCCCCGCACCCCGACTCACGCTGAGAGAGGTCAGGGCAATGGCCAGAACATTATTTAGAGATAACCTCAGAAATTAAATTCTCCCAATGTCAGGAGTGCACGAATCGCGATAGACTTTTCGTGGCGGCATCCCTTTGTAAATCTCCGCGTGGGTTTTCGGATTACCGCTCGCCTGACCAGGCATTCCTTCGCTCTCGTGAGCGTGATGCAGACCAGCAAGCATTTAATAGTAATGCAACTTATATATTGATTGAATGCATAGATGAGCGGAAGTGTGCGATCTGTTGCTTGGAAATGCCAGGCTTTCTGGCAGAAATATGCTAGCTGTCCGGTGTTCGTATATAGCGTATTTATTTTGTCAAGTCGTCACTGTTTTCCACCCTCAAAAACTCTGAGAAAATACGGGTTTTCGGATGAAAATGGTTTTAGGGAATGCGGGTTATTTTTTTTTTTTTATTTTTTTTTTTTTTTTTTTTTTTTTTTTTTTTTTTTTTTTTTTTTAGACAGGCCACATAAGTAGCTATCTTTTGATAACAATTTCCACAATATAGGATTATCTAAGCCGTAGGTGGTAGTTCAGTTCAAAAATTACCTGTATTTAAATCAATTTCCTAGTGGTATTTCTTAATTAGGGTTTCCATTGGACCTACGTAATGTAATTATCGTAAAACTTTATATTTTCTTAAAATAAATAAATTATACATAAATGATAAATAAAAGTTTTTCGTTGGGAGTTTTTCATATTGAAAAGATTTTTGTAGTCTCGAAGGATATTTTTCCTCCAAGGAAACTGGCAACACGTGAGCTCGAAAGCTGGGCAGCGAAGTCTGTCCACCTGCTGTACACTGCAGGGCGCGAAGCGTGAGCTGGTACACTCGTGTGCCCGGACTCTGAGCGGCTGCGGCAACGTGGCAGAAACGACCCGGGTGCCGTGTCTTTCAGCGTTTTGCATGAAACTTTCGCTTATGAACTTCAATATTANAACGTGGCAGAAACGACCCGGGTGCCGTGTCTTTCAGCGTTTTGCATGAAACTTTCGCTTATGAACTTCAATATTACCGCGTCACAATATTCCTGTTGCCTCCGAAGATTGCTCTTCAGCAGCAAATGCACGTACATGTGTAGTAACGAGTGGAAGATGCAATACAATGTAAGAGATGTGGGTGCAGAATCTGCGAAAAAACCCCTTGAGATAAGATAGTCACTTGGTCTGGGCGATATCTGTCTTATCGGATAGAATACGTCGCTATTGCAGCCATACGCCTTGCGTGGCTTAGTAGTAGGATTTCCCAAAGACACTGCGCGTTTGTTGCGTCATTGCTCTCCTTCAGTAAAACACTTTTTTTTCTCTTTAATTGTAGTATTTTTTTTTAATTGGAAAAATCTATAACACTTCAGACATGCACGAATTAATATCAAGTAACGGTTTTTATAAACTGCTGTTTTTATTAAAAACTTCAATTAAAACCTTACCAGTGTCGCGTTCCAAAACGCTACTGCGAGAGTCAAAGCCAAAGTAAAATGGGTTTTGGAACAATTTTGTTGTAAACAGTACAAAATTATGTACAAAATAAGTGTGTGTGCACAACATTCAGGTCAAAATAAAAAATTATTATTTTATTATTAACCATTTGTACAGTTAAATTGGTCTGTAACCGGAATGTACATATTTTCTTTCGGTGCACTTAATCAAATCTTCCGTAAGACTTCACTGTACCCTGCATTACTCGCCGATATGAGTGTAAAAGTTTTTTTTTTTACTCTAGTAAGATGTTCGGAGTAATTACTCTACAGATCTAGGACACTGCCAAGAGCGAGTGAAACATTTATTAATTGTTTTGAAACAATCACAGTGTAAAATTTTCTCGCAAAGTATCTTGATGGGATGCCTCCCTAGGTAAAAATACACTATTCCCCATAAATACGAGAATGCATTTTTTGACGGCGAAGCCGATGACCTTCGCCTCCCCCTTTTTTTCTCTCCTCTACCCTCTTCATTTTAGATCTCGGCCATCTTTTTTAGATCTATGAGTCTTATTTTATTAAGATCTCCCAGTCTTCTTTGTATTTAGATCTCTCCATCTTTTTTATTTATTTCTCTCCATCTTTTTTATTTAGATCTATCCATCTTTTTATTTAGATCTATCAATCTTTTTTATTTAGATCTATCAATCTTTTTTATTTAGATCTATCCATCTTCTTTTTTATTTAGATCTCTCCGTATTCTTTTGTATTTAGATGTATCCATCTTCTTTTGTATTTGGATCTATCAATCTTCTTTTGTATTTGGATCTATCAATCTTCTTTTTTATTTAGATCTCTCCATATTCTTTTTTATTTAGATCTCTCCATATTCTTTTTTATTTAGATCTCTCAATCTTCTTTTTTATTTAGATCTCTCCATATTCTTTTTTATTTAGATCTCTCCATATTCTTTTTTATTTAGATCTCTCCATATTCTTTTTTATTTAGATCTCTCCATATTCTTTTTTATTTAGATCTCTCCATATTCTTTTTTATTTAGATCTCTCCATATTCTTTTTTATTTAGATCTCTCCATATTCTTTTTTATTTAGATCTCTCCATATTCTTTTTTATTTAGATCTCTCCATATTCTTTTTTATTTAGATCTCTCCATATTCTTTTTTATTTAGATCTCTCCATATTCTTTTTTATTTAGATCTCTCCATATTCTTTTTTATTTAGATCTCTCCATATTCTTTTTTATTTAGATCTCTCCATATTCTTTTTTATTTAGATCTCTCCATATTCTTTTTTATTTAGATCTCTCCATATTCTTTTTTATTTAGATCTCTCCATATTCTTTTTTATTTAGATCTCTCCATATTCTTTTTTATTTAGATCTCTCCATATTCTTTTTTATTTAGATCTCTCCATATTCTTTTTTATTTAGATCTCTCCATATTCTTTTTTATTTAGATCTCTCCATATTCTTTTTTATTTAGATCTCTCCATATTCTTTTTTATTTAGATCTCTCCATATTCTTTTTTATTTAGATCTCTCCATATTCTTTTTTATTTAGATCTCTCCATATTCTTTTTTATTTAGATCTCTCCATATTCTTTTTTATTTAGATCTCTCCATATTCTTTTGTATTTGGATATATCCATATTCTTTTGTATTTGGATGTATCCATATTCTTTTGTATTTGGATATATCCATCTTCTTTTGTATTTGGATCTATCCATCTTCTTTTGTATTTAGATCTCCCCAACCCCTATCTTTCTAGCTCGCTCTCAGGCAAACCCATTGATCCACTGTGCGTCGTGGCAGGAAGTGCAGTAGGCGTGTGCTGACACTCTGCACTGCCGTCCGCGATGACTGCATCCAGGCGTGTTTGGTTTTTCCGGTTCCGGCCTGACGCCTGCCGCGTGACTTGCTAGTTGAGTGGACGTCGGTGGGACGAGGTGGTTGGTCTGCAAAGCAGCCAGGCTTTAACATCTCCAGCACACTCTCCTCTTGACAGCTCTTCTGCAGAACGTTTATTGGCAACTTGCCGTCGGCCTAGGCGTATTTTGAATGTCTGAAGCATGGAAGTGTTGGAGCGTTAATGGCGACGCAAACACGCACATCGATTGTATAATCATAGCCTCTACGCCCCAAGTCAATGAACTGGCTTGCATCATTGTGCTGTACTGTTTAACTTTTCTTCTGCCTGTGAAGGAAACTGCGCAGGCGAGCTCTAATAACTCAGTTATTTTACCATTTCTCATTTTTTCTTTCTCTGACAATGTGATAAAAGTGAAACTACACGGGTTTGGATAATTTTTTACATTTTCTGGCAAAAAGTCTTATTCCCAGACGATTTGATTACCGAGGTACGCGTACATGCGGAAAGAACGATCTCGCATGAGGTATTTCAGTACCGTAGACATCTTAAGACCCTCGAGGAAGATGATAATGGATTGATAAAATCCGAGCTCTGAATTCGCCTGTAAAACGCGAAGGGCTTCGTTGTGGGAGGAAATAAGCCAGAGCCAGGGTATGGTTGTGCCGGATAAGGCATGAGATGGGGTTCCCCTGGTTCAATGTGGATATTGCGTGGTTTGTGAAGGGAAAGGGAGTGAACTTGGGATGTTATGTAATGAAGACGAGGAGGGAAAGAAAGGACCACCTGGGATCGAACCGGGGTCCCAAGAGGAAGGCTGGCGACTAACCGTCCAGTAAAGTGCACGTCCTCTTGAAACGAGTTGCAGAAACGTCTTGAGACGGGTTGCAAGATCCTCTTGAGAAGAGTCTCAAAAAGGGAATCGAGAATAGTGCCCCTCCTCCTTCCCTCCCAAGCAGTTTTCACTGCAGTTCCCTCCGGATGCTTTTTAATATTGCTTCGGAAAAAAAATTATTACAGATTGTTAGAGAACTGGAAAATTCGCGAGTTCAATGACCTGTAGGCTATACTCTATTTTCGTATGCAAAATCATGCAGATATCACTGTTCGTTGGTTGCTTGTTGTATTAGCGGAAGACTGCGATTCGGTCTGCATTTTACTGTGTATTTATTATAGGCTCCGAGTTGTCCAGGAGGTGTAATTTAACGGGTAGACCAATAGCATTAGCAATACAAACGTACGGGGTTTTGAATTCTAGCTTGTCCCGAAATGAAAACGCGCAATTTTTCAGGTCTCTGCTGATTGTAGATGTCTCGTTCATAAAACAGAAATATTACCGCGGAATATGCCCTTGTCCGCAGTGACTGCCCGGCATACTTCGGTTTAACGAACAGGAGCCGAGGTGCTGTAGTGGTCATCCTGCTCGCCTCCCACCTGGGCGAACCGGGCTCGATTCACGGCGGGGTCGCTCCCGGATGTTCGCGCGTGGGAATCGTGCCTGACGATGCCGCTGGTATGCGGGTCTCCCCTTTCCCCCCGGCCGTGCATTCCGGTGCTGCTCCATACTCACCTCGTCGCCCAAATCTCTCCGTTCTCCATTCAACGAACAAAATATTTTTTTGCACACCACTTAATAAAATGTGTGAACTTGATCCAGTCTAAAAAAAAAAAAAAATTCTCAGGTGAATTTTGTTTACACAAATGAGGAATTTCGTTAATCCAGGCAAATGTAATCGGTTTGGTCGCATTTCAATTTTCGTTCAGCAAGTAACGAGCTTCTTTGTAGCAACTGTGTGTTAACGTCCACACTTGCGTCGGTGTACTTGAGCCGTCGACTTTATCGGCGATATCGGCCGACGGCTTACAGCTATAGAGCTTGGCCATGTGGTACGCCGGTTATACTCTTTACGTTTAGGCCTGGTTTGTAAGTTCAACCGATCGCTCGGTAACCCTTCTGGATGAAGTGATGTGTTTGGAACAAGGATGAATGGGGAAAATGGCGTCTTGTTGCGTGAGAAACATGTTAAAAAAGTGTATTAGCAACATATGTGGTGGTAGTTGTAAGTAAAAGGGCCATGTCAAGAAATAATGTAAAACGCTACCACTTTAGTAGTACTAGAAACATGACGAGCCAGTTCGATGTATTAGACAGTGTGAAGCGCGGTTCTCTTGTGAGGAAACTTCTCTTATATATGAGACTATAGTCGTATGACTGCTGTAGGCAGACCTTGTTCGACAATATTTGTTAACATTATTTTAGTTTCCATAAGGAGTGGCGAATTGCCTCCTACATACCTTCAGACATTAGTCGAGTCCATGCCACGTCATCTTGCGGCACTTCTGCGTGCTCGGGGGGCCCTACACGATATTAGGCAGGTGTACCAGTTTTTTTTGGCTCTTCTGTGTGTGTGTGTGTGTGTGTGTGTATATATATATATATATATATATATTTATCTCTTTCAATTAATTTCACAGATATGAATAGAACCAAAATCTTTTATGCCACATCAACGCGTGGCCGGGTAAGCTAGTAGAGCAAAAAAAAATAAAAATAAAAATAAAAAAACACATTGATCTGAGGTGGAAAACAGGTAGTTTATATAAGATTACGGCACTCTTTCGAGCGCACCAATAGGAGGGCAGGTAGTATCTGATTGGTGGTGCTTGGAAGAGTGCTTGCTGATTGGGCCGAGAGGCAGCCTATGGGATGTAGGTACTGTGGAGTGGAAATGCAGGTCTTATTTGAATTGGAATTATTCATTTTGGACAACAAAATTTCGTTTTTAATTATTGGTAGCCATATTCCCTTTATTCTATACTATGTTGACTTATAACATTACTATCGCAGTTGACGAAAGTTTGCCAGACTTTCAGGAAACATCAGTCCAGCCTATCTGAGGAAGTTAAAAGAAAGCTCGCACCACACAACAGTAAAACACTACAGCTTTTCCTAATTATCTGTCTGCGGTGTTTTAAAAGGTTTTCTGGTTTTTTGTCTTGCTGAGTCTGTGTATGTTTATTTAGTCTCATGGTCGGCAATGGACACAGTCCAATCAAACCATCATGATACGTCAAGTTTATGCTCTGCCCCCGTGACCACAGCCATCCGGAAATTACTTTTATTATTTCGTGTTTATTAAAGGAAGACATATCTTAGCATTTACGATCCATTGTACACTGTGGAGTGGCAGTTGACCTGCGTCGTCTGCGGCATCGCAGAGTGCAGGAAAGGAGGTCCGTCGTCAGACGTTGTTTGTGGGGACAGCTGTCACAACTTAGGTCGTATGAGTACTTCAGTTCTGGGGCACATACATGGCGAGAGGAGGTTTGTCAAGCGCGTCCGGACAACCCCCCTCCCCCTCCTTTTCCCTTCCCGGGGTGTCTACTGACCTGGAATTATCATTTAATTTCTTTTTTTTTCCCTGATAATTGGTGAAAACCTGGGAAATAACAGTGTTTTTTTTCTGTCCGTTAATAGAATTTAGTAACACTTTAAACAGAACAAATATATATTCACTAAGTTTCCACGTCGTTACAAACGACTTCGATATCTTCCCTGCTGGGACTGAGGCCGTTCATTGTTTAATTTTTAATGAAAGTGCAAGAGAAGTGAAAGTAAATTGATCAGCACGGGTATATCTGGATATTTTTCACAAAACACCACAGGTGAGTTCGCTTTTTAAGCAATTTTACCTATTTTTCCGTTAAAAGATGTATATTGTACTATACGTAACTGTTACCTACGCTATAGGACATCCTGGAAAGAAAGAAATATCCCGGAATTACCAGGAATTTTTTTTTCCAAAGTTTAGTAGACACCCTTCCTCAAACGACCTTGAAATATACTGGACTGCTATATGTAAAAATTATTCTGTAACAAATTCATAACTTTTCTGTCCTTTGGAATCAATTATGTACGCGATATACCAAGAGTTAATCATTGCAGTGAACAAATATGTAAGTTACACTTGATTATACTTTGCACATACTGCCTTGTAAAGTAATTTGTTCTTGCGTTTTTTTTTCTGCGACTAATTGATTGAATTGCGACTTCTTTGCCTCGGAAACGCCTTCCTACTCGTCCAAGTAAAACCCGTGTGCACCCCTGCTTCATTTGCGTAGGTTTGGTTTCTTCTTATTCAATGTCGGACAGGGGGAGTCTTCACGTTTTTCGCTGTCGGTGTGTTCGTCCGGTGTTTGCTGCTCGAGCGAAGTATACAAGTCTACCGGCACTACAGCGCAGCTGCTTCCCAGGCCCGCGCATCGCCTCCTATTGGAGCGCAGCACGACGCCGGCGGCCCGCGTAGACACAAGGGTTGGGATTCTCGGATCAGCATGGAGGAGCAATCGGCTGACATCTATGTAGACCAGCTCCCAAGTTCCGAACTGGCGCTGTGATGCACCGTCCGCTCTCCGTCTGGGACCCTCGCACCCAGAGGAACCCGTGGTCCGGTCTGGGCACCACCCAGTCTCTACAGGACAGTACCGGGGAGCTGTTGTCGCCGCCCTCTGCGTCGACCCTTCGCAAGGGAGGGCACCCTCCAGGTCTCCTTCAGCATGCGCAGTTCCAGCCACTGCCAACACGAGTCCAGCCTCAACGGATCGGGGCACCGGAGAAAACCTCAAGTGGGGCCTGTCCGGTCGCCCGTGATACTAGCTTAAGGCCCCCGTCTACCTGACACTTTTTACCACGTTTAGGCCGAGAAGCGCGGGAGCGATAAGGGCGACACTGCCACGCGCATCAAGTACGCCATCGCCGCTAAGCGCAAGGCTCTGAACTGGCGTGCAGTGTTCTCGTCGTGCTGCGTGTACCTATGGGACTTTCAGCGGTGACCATATTATTTTATTAGTGGGAAGTCTTTAGGAAGGTTCAGTGCAGGCGCCTATAGTAGTTTTGTATGTATCTGATGCGTGCATTTTGAGCTACAGCGCCTTGGAAAGGCCGTTTTTAGCGGTTTTGGAGTACTCTGAATTGATGTTTCTGACGTACGTGATATTTTGAAAGTACTTAACAGCTCTCGTCTGAAGTGTGTGTTCGTTTCGTAGATCAGCACGTTGGACGCACGCTTAATAGTTTCGTTGAAAAACGTGTATTTCGAACACTCTGCAACGCAGTTCAAGCGCCAGGTAGACGGGTGCCTTAAATATCCATGGGACTTGTGGGTGACCCTACAGGTCCTTTGGCATTAAAGGCTGATCACGGTTATCTGAGCACCTTTGAAAGTTCTTTCGAAGATCTACTTCTCTGCCCATTATGTTATCGTTCCATCATATACAAAATTAGCATTGCCAGTGGCCCTCTCACTTTCATCCGTGTACCAGTGAAGTGTACCTGTGAAAAGGTTAAGAATGTAAATATGTTAACAACCCAATTGTTTCAAGTAATTCAGTGCCCACAAATGATAAAGTTACACTTAGAATATGACGTTAAATAATGGAACTAATTTTCGTATTTCGCTGCCAACTTATCTGGGAATGTGCCAGGCAGTGTGTTAGTCAAAATACATATTAGGGGGCGGCGATTTTTTTCACGAGTTGATTTCAAAAGTGCTCAATTTGACCTCCAGCAAAATACAGCGGTAAGTACGAGATCTCGCAGAAATCACAGCAGAGTGAGCACTTGTTCTGATGTCGGCGCCAGCTCGCGAGGTTCCACTATAGACTAGAGATGAGGTGGACCGGTCTCGCTGGCAGCGTTACAACCAGTCTCCGTGTCCCAACACTGAACTGCTTTTCTGCCAACACGTCTAGCAAAAACCGTGTGTATTAGATTTGAGATTAGAACGCTGATTATAATCCATTCACGGTTACACTTCACGCTTTTCTGAAGCCCTGCTGATGTTCTGCTCCGTCTAGTACAAACTAAGCCTAGACAACTACACCAAAGGACGATGCGCCGTATTCTTGCGCGCTCTCAGTTGTAATAATATTTTACGTAAGAATCGTTTCTTACTAGGCGCTACCAACACACGTTTTCTCACTGTTTTTTATTCATATCAACTATTAATAAAATATTATTATTTATAGATAAAATAGAAGTAACAAGTTCAATTTAATCAAAAATAAGGTATCTCTATGTTAATATAAGTATATAACGGTTGTGATACGTGGTATATTTAGCAAACTCAGTCATACATGGGGTGATTTTCTCAAGATTTGATTAACAAAGTGTGAAGAAACCGTTCTTTGAGATGTATGTATACTTCTTCTAACCAATTTGTAATGATCTTTGATTAAATTCAAATTGATGAAAAAAAAATTTGTTCATATGTAAGTGCAGGTCTTCTGAAAATTGTGGTATAAACTTTGACATTTGTTCCTCTGGGGTAGGTAAATATGGGTGAATGCGCAGATGATGAATAATCGGTATACCTACGGGTATGACACGCTGCCATTATGATGCAGCTTTTCAGTGGAGCGAACGAGCGAGGGAGTGAGTGTGTGTTCCTCGGTCGGGGGAGTATTTTTAAACTCCGTGGCAGCGGCCCGCAGACCGTGCGGCGTCGTAAAGACGTCTCTTTGGCTCCGCTGTTTTGTTGCGCGAGCCTTAGTCCAGCCTGTGTCGCAATCCGTGGAGAAACTGATTTGCCCTTCGGCTGAGTCACGCCGTTTTTACTGCACCTCCCGACCGACTCTCGTGGCCGCTGTTATTGCCAATTTTAACTTGGCTCTGCTTCAGTCAGCTGAAGGTGGATTATGGTCTATTCGCGGTTTCTTCACACTTTTTAAAATCAAACCTTCGAGAAAAAAAAAACACAAATTTATCACGTGTTTGGGTTTTGTAAATAGTATCACTTATGTTAACATAAAAATAATTTGTTTTCAGTTAAAATATAAATTTTACTTATTTCGTCTATAATTATAATATTTTACTTAAAACGGATATGAATAAAGACAGAAGATAGGTGTGTTGGTTATGCCTAGTAATAAATAGTTCATATGTATGATATTATTACACGGAGTGCGCACGCATGTGTAATTTTCGGAAGTTTTGTTTTCATCTGGCGGAGGAATGTCATGGAAGTAGAACTTTACCAGGGCTTCAGAAACGTTGGAAGTAACAGTGAATGGAGTGTAAAACGTTCGCACATCGCACCGAGACCTGACTACGCGAGCAGAGCGCATTTTCAGCGGCGAATTTATGCAGACGTCGCACAGTTAAGATTATTGTATGCTACATCTAACATCGTATACATTTAATTGCTGCGATCGCCATATGAAGCTGTAAAGACGGCTTCTCCTTGCTCAGTATTATCCCAAAGTTTGTTTACGATTCAATACTGAAGAAAATTGATGTAGTGACTGGTGTCAAGCAAATCAGAATCGTTGGGATATAGCCTGGAAAAATAGACATGGGTGAAGATTATTTACATACGTTTCATTATTTATATTTTGAAAAGAAAAAAGAAACCTCCCGATGTTTTATGAAAGGGGACACCCATGGCAGCATTGGGTGAGTGCAGTAATCTGAAAAAGGTTAAATAAAATCGAATTTATTAACCTCTTCCAAGGACCAAAATATGACGAACATATCTTTGTATACACGAGAATGTCGCCCGATTTAATAATTCATTTGGATTAGATTTCACGACATGAAATAACCTAAATCCAAGATGTAAATAGTTTCCCGCCAACAATTGCCGCTGTGCTCTGATTCGCTGCTTCGTCTTGACGTGTACTTAAGATATGAAATATAACCGTGTCTTAAGTCAAGCCGGTAATGCACACGACCCACTGCAGTCGTAAACCGATGCCCTTGAAAATATTGAGTCATATTCTAAGCACCACGGTCCACTGTTACTGTCAAGTCGATCGTAAACACGCCTTAAGGCGCCCAGACTCAGGAAGTACTCGGAGAAACGGACTTTCTGAAGACTCACCACGGTCACGTGGCTAAAACAATAATTATTGGGCATTTGGCTCATTGTATTTTCCAGCTTTTCACAGCGGGCTGCCGCCCAGGCTCCAAATACGGGCTACCAGCACGAATAAGTGTTAACTTTTTTTTTTTCCATGGACCAGCGATTTCCGTAACTCTCCTTTTCTCACGTAGCCGCAAGAACAGACCGCCTCCATGCGTGCGTGCGTGCGTGAGATTGTGCGTGCGTGACGATGTGGGGAGCGGTCTGTTTCTGATGCTTGGCGGCTTGAGGTCGTGTTCCGTTACCTCCATAAATGCAGTCGCCATTATAAACTCACACGGCCTCGTCGTTACGTTATTAAACTCTTGCCTGATTGCGCAAAAGAACTCGACGAGCCGTACGCTCACTTCGCCGTGTTGTTTAAAATAAAGACAGGAGACCTACACAGCGTATAAACAAACTCAGAACTCCTCAACCCTCACTTCTCGTTATTTAATGTTTACGTACGTAGCCTGAGTAGTTTAACCATTCTGCAAACTCCTGTTACATACACGCCTGCGCTGATTAAGGACACTATTGAATAAGCTTTTAAATTTTCTAGCCGAACTTGCGGCACGTTGCCGCCAGTAATTCACGACAACGTACGGAGTGTTTGTGCTCCATGACCACACGCAGATTGGACGTCTGCAGCGATGGATCGGAACAGCTTCCACGCNCATTATAAACTCACACGGCCTCGTCGTTACGTTATTAAACTCTTGCCTGATTGCGCAAAAGAACTCGACGAGCCGTTCGCTTACTTCGCCGTGTTGTTTAAAATAAAGACAGGAGACCTACACAGCGTATAAACAAACTCAGAACTCCTCAACCCTCACTTCTCGTTATTTAATGTTTACGTACGTAGCCTGAGTAGTTTAACCATTCTGCAAACTCATATTACATACACGCCTGCGCTGATTAAGGACACTATTGAATAAGCTTTGTAAATTTTCTTGCGGCGCGTTGCCGCCAGTAATTCACGACAACGTGACGTAAGCGTACGGAGTGTTTGTGCTCCATGACCACACGCAGATTGGACGTCTGCAGCGATGGATCGGAACAGCTTCCACGCTCGTATCGCACGTTTCCGAGGTAACGGAACTCTACGTGAGGTCGGCTCGTGGACCTCGCCTCTCGCCTGCACGGGCGGTGGAAGCAGATCGCCTCGAAAGTCGTGGCTACTTCCAAACAGAGCCACGTCCTCGCTGAAGAAACTTGAGTTGAACATGTGCGTGCCGTGTTTGCTAGAGCTCTGCGAGTACCGTTTCTGGGACACTCTAGGCCACCGCTCTATTAACCACTCTCCCTCCCCTCCCAAACGGTCTTCTCTCTTAGCCTTACTTCGTACCTAAACTTACTTCGATCGCAACCTTTGGGAAACTCGGTCGACCTATCGACGTGCTTGGGGAATTATAGTGGTCTACAGGTGGGACCATCTGTTTTTCGCGGAAAGATTCTCGCGCAGCAGCCGAGACTTCACGCGCTACGTGGGCGCTTGCCACTTCCGTCCCACGTTGACCACGCGACTTTGCGAGAAGACATTTTTTTTTTTGCATCTAACTGGGCCTAACCAGAATTGATTTACTCCGCGGGTGAAAGTCTGTGATTCGCTGGCAGACGTCTGAGACTTGTGACAATTGAAAAACATTGAGTCACGCAAGTGGATCTGAGTTTGTGTTTTGGAGCGCAACTAGCGAAAAACAGGTGGCCTTACCTAGAGGTCAGTTATGAAAACCGGAGGATGCTCCATCTCGTAAGAGTACTGTGTACAGACAGGAGAATTGTAGGACAGAAGAAGAAATGCATGCCATCTGTTNGATGCTCCATCTCGTAAGAGTACTGTGTACAGACAGGAGAATTGTAGGACAGAAGAAGAAATGCATGCCATCTGTTGTTGGATATTTAAGTCGGAAAGAAACCTGACCGTTTTTATTTTTCTACCAATTTTAAAAATCACGTCTCGACTANTTGTTGGATATTTAAGTCGGAAAGAAACCTGACCGTTTTTATTTTTCTACCAATTTTAAAAATCACGTCTCGACTATGTTATTAATTCAGTGAATCGGTAGGTACTTCCCCAGAGTCCGAAGTAACTTTGAGTTGTTATTGGTTGAATATGGGCCGAGTGCATTCGCAATTAACGAGATCTGGTCTTTCGCGAAATTGACAGTGAAACAATCTACGTGCCGCATTCCTTCACAGCCACAATGCGCCGTATACGAGAAGGATGTTTCTTTCCCACAACCTAGAGCATCGGTGTGCATAGCACGTCGTTCTACTTCCGGTCATTCTTGCGCATCAACTGCACCACGCACGAGATTGACACACATGTTTAATGCGNAGCACGTCGTTCTACTTCCGGTCATTCTTGCGCATCAACTGCACCACGCACGAGATTGACACACATGTTTAATGCGTTGGCATTACGTTGGCGTCTATTTTCGTTGGAAACTCGCAAACTTTTTAGATTGGGGACAGCAAAATATCTTGAAAGTGAGTTTAATTAGTGTAGGCGTGTATATTTCGCGTAGTTTACAGTTGGTGAAAAGGGGTGATTACGTACATCAACTTTGAATCACGCGNATGTAGGCGTGTATATTTCGCGTAGTTTACAGTTGGTGAAAAGGGGTGATTACGTACATCAACTTTGAATCACGCGAAGAAAGTTTCAGGTTTGTTTACACGCTCTACGGTCTCCATTATTATTATTATTATTATTATTATTTTACAAATAACGTGCCTAAACCAAGCGCACGATAGCAGTTTCATTCCCCGGCGTACATAGCGTAACATTTTTATTTTTACAATTAATTTTATTTGCCAAAAATTTTCCTGTAACACTAAAAGTGAAATAATATATGTTTACAACACACTGTTTCATGAAACCTATATAGATTTTTTTGTTGATTTTTATAATGCACATGAAGTCGTACGTGTTGTAAAATTTTTCCTTAACGCAGGCCAACTTGTAGTGTTACAGAAATAATCTTGTCAACTTGTTTCGAAAGAGAGTTGTTTGTAAAAGTGGATAAATTTGTAGGTGTGTAATCGCGCGCGCATTCGATAACGGAACAACGCTTCGCGGGTTTTCAAGTGGTTGCATTAATGCGGGGGAACGGAACAAGACCNGCGCGCATTCGATAACGGAACAACGCTTCGCGGGTTTTCAAGTGGTTGCATTAATGCGGGGGAACGGAACAAGACCGGGGGCTCGGAGAGGCAGGAAGGAAGCTGCCGTGACGTATGTGCGGTGTTACCGCTTTCACGGAGTCAGTAGCTCCTAGCCCCACGCGCTACACTCAACATCCTTCGCATTCATCGCCTCGGTGTTCTAGGTCCCTTCCTTTCCATTCATTTCTCGAGAGGAAGTAACTGGAAAGTCCGTCGCTGAATCCTCGTGGAGCCGCGGCGTCGCATGCATTACGCCAGCGCGACTGTCGGTCACCATTACGCCAGCACGACTGTCGGTCGCGACTGTCGGTCACCATTACGCCAGCGCGACTGTCGGTCACAGCGCGACTGTCGGTCACCATTACGCCAGCGCGACTGTCGGTCACCATTACGCCAGCGCGACTGTCGGTCACCATTACGCCAGCGCGACTGTCAGTCACCATTACGCCAGCGCGACTGTCGGTCACCATTACGCCAGCGCGACTGTCGGTCACCATTACGCCAGCGCGACTGTCGGTCACCATTACGCCAGCGCGACTGTCGGTCACCATTACGCCAGCGCGACTGTCGGTCACCATTACGCCAGCGCGACTGTCGGTCACCATTACGCCAGCGCGACTGTCGGTCACCATTACGCCAGCGCGACTGTCGGTCACCATTACGCCAGCGCGACTGTCGGTCACCATTACGCCAGCGCGACTGTCGGTCACCATTACGCCAGCGCGACTGTCGGTCACCATTACGCCAGCGCGACTGTCGGTCACCATTACGCCAGCGCGACTGTCGGTCACCATTACGCCAGCGCGACTGTCAAGTCACCATTACGCCAGCGCGACTGTCAAGTCACCATTACGCCAGCGCGACTGTCAAGTCACGTGGTCAACAGTGACGAACGAGTGTGTCTGTTTGAAATATCGAAAGACCCGCCCTTTTAGATGAATAACATATTCAAGTCATTTTAATATAATTTATTTGCATTAAAACTTAGAGGAAGTGTTCAAACATATCGAAACACTGTTCTAACCTCAAATCCTATCCGCGTTGGTTTTTGTACGGCTGTTGGCAGAAAAGCAGTCAAATGTTGGGGCACGGATAGCCACTACACACTGCGCATCTCGAATGCACTTTTCTCTACTGCGTAACCTGGCTAGCCCATGCCTTGCATTACGTGCATTTCAAAGAGCTGGCAATTATTTTCTACGGTATTAGCATACTATCTCCTTTTTCGTTGTAATGTGAAATAATGTCCTGAGAATGGTATAACAATGTGGCAATGGAAGAGTGTGTCGTTTCAGAAGCGAATTAAATTACCTACATGAATTTAAATTTTAAATATTTTTTTTCAAACTAATTTTAAAACTGGAAAAAAATATATACTTTAGGATGAGCTCGAAATAATTATTCGTGCTATTAGAATGCTATGAATAATATTTCTTGGAAATATTTTATGCGGCTATCCCGCTTCTAAGGCGAAATAGCTAAAAGCAAAACCCGAAATTTCGGATTTAAAAAAAATTGCAACACGTTTCTCCTGTGACTTCAAGAAAAACTGTAGCTGACACCAAACTTTGTGTTAGAATAACTTTTTGAAATTTGTAACAATCATTATTTTTAGTTGAATGTCTTAAAAATTAGTGTTAGTTTAATGGTTAGGTATTTTAATGAAGTTATCGATATCGTTTCAAAAAACCATTAAATGACCCCAAAATTTTGAGGAAAAAGTGCGGCTTTTAAACGATAGAGATTTAGGTTCGATTTCGGATACACCAAGAAAGTTTTAGTTCTCCGTGGGAAAACTCGAGTTTCGTATGTAAGCAACGTTGCTCCAGCGTTTTATAAACCTGAGTAATTGCTTTTCTCGGAGATTTCAGAGATTACAATTTGGAAATAAAACGAACACTTTGTGTTAAGGTTATAACACTTATCCTTAATAAATTAAATCCAAGAAATATCAATCTGGAGTTATGAGATAAAATTGCCGCATATGCCTAAACAGAAGTTATTTCGACAACAAATCAATATAATTCAAACATCATGTAATATCCAAAAGAAAAAAATTTCGTTAATCAATTGTCTGTAGAAAACATTTTATATTTATTGGCCATTAGAAATTTTGCAAGTTAATTAAGTATTATGTACGCCATCGCGCAGGTTGCAAGTATCTGTAGTGTAACGGTGTCTTTACTCAATCACATGTTTTGAATAGTGTTAAGAGATTGTTAAATTAATCTCTTAAACGTTGAGGTTATTTTGTCCGCATTAGGAAGCCACCTAGTACCATGAACCAAGGTTATGCTTTACACCTTGCTGGAGGCGTAGCAAATTGTATGGAAAGTTGTAGATCATTTGGATTAACAAAGTTTTTGGCTTACTTTGGGGAAGTACGTTGTTCGTTAAAATTGATGGTCATAAATATGCGGGATGAGAAGATAATATATATATTTCGTTTCCATGAAATTTATTGCAAGCAAGAGGACAATTACTTGGAAGAAATTTTTTATGTCAACAGAAAACTTAATAGTTACGGTTTCGCTTGTAATTCGCCGGCTCTTGTGGGCTTTCCAGCCCCAGAGGTCCTGAGATTATCTGAATAACTAGCCGTTTTATTTGGAGCAGTAATTCAAGATGAATTTACGATCAAGAAATTCTATGATAACGATAAGATAAATAAAGTTGCGTTAGTGTAAAATCGGAGAAAGTACGACGAATCCTCTTCTATTTTCGACGTGGCGTGAAAGCCAGGTACAGAACGTTGCGATACTGGTCGTGACGGTTGGCGCGTAGGCAGCCCACGACGAGAGAGAAACGAGAACGTCTACAGGTGCAGAGATTGATAAGGAACAGAACAATGCAACTGCTCTTGGTTCGCGGGTAAAGGAGTGTCTCTGAAAGGCGTGCCTAGTTTCCCCCTCACTTCTCGCCGAGTGTTTGGCGCGTGTAATTTAAACTTGCATTGCATTTTTGATGGGAAACTACGACATGGCAGCGCGTTTCGTGCTGCAGTGTTGTTACTTGCTGTAAGAACTGTGCGGTCACGGATAGTGATTGCTCTCCGGGGTTTAGTTAGTGCTCGGTAATCGAGGTGGATCCATAGTAAACAATGTTAAGGCGCCCGTCCACCTGGAACTTTTCCCCGCGTTTAGGCCGAGAAGCGCGGGAGCGATAAGGGCGACACTGCCACGCGCATCAAGTACGCCATCGCCGCTAAGCGCAAGGCTCTGAACTGGCGTGCAGTGTTCTCGTCGTGCTGCGTGTACCTATGGGACTTTCAGCGGTGACCATATTATTTTATTAGTGGGAAGTCTTTAGGAAGGTTCAGTGCAGGCCCCTATAGTAGTTTTGTATGTATCTGATGCGTGCATTTTGAGCTACAGCGCCTTGGAAAGGCCGTTTTTAGCGGTTTTGGAGTACTCTGAATTGATGTTTCTAACGTACGTGATATTTTGAAAGTACTTAACAGCTCTCGTCTGAAGTGTGTGTTCTTTTCGTAGATCAGCACGTTGGACGCACGCTTAATAGTTTCGTTGAAAAACGTGTATTTCGAACACTCTGCAACGCAGTTCAAGCGCCAGGTAGACGGGCGCCTTAAACTCCTCGAGGTCTCATCCGGCCATGAGCAAGCATAGCGACGGCGATACAAAGCAGCATAGACAAGCTTCGCGCGTGCTTTGCTTCCTAATGATTTCAAGCGCTGCCCAGGGTTCTAACGCAGCAATCGGTTAATGAAAGATGCAGTTATTGTCGCTGTAGTTTAAAACACTGTTTCACAGAAGAATATATATTGTAAACAAAGCGCTGCTTTCGGCGATCCAAGTGACTTTGGCACTTTTAAACGACCACATTTATGTTTCAGTAACCAAATTTATCAATGAGCAATAAAATGTCGACTTTCATTTCTGCCCTGAAAAAAGTTTTACTTTTAAATATTCCATAATTAAAAAAAAAAATAGAACACATAACTGCTTACACTGATACCCATTTGATTTGACAACCAGAGGCGCGACTAAGTCCTAGTATATGTAGGTGTTTCACGGTTTATTTTCAGCGTTTGAAGTCATTCTTTTAAAAAAAAAAAGGTTCCCGAAACTGTACGCATTTTAACGTAAGCGTGGACTGAAAAATTCTTCACGGTAATGTTGGCAATGATTCAGGGAAAGTAGTTCATTAGTTGTAGTGTTAAAATCATTAGCACTTTAAATTCTATTATATATACACGTGAGTTGATATTGGTGCAATGATAACATGCTTATTTTACTTCCAACAGTTACATAGCTTAACTTGACACACGCATCGTCAACGTTATCAGGTCTATTGTCCCCCCCTCTTTTTTTTCTGTTTTTACAGCGCAGGTGTTTTATGACATACGTGATTCTATATGACAGTTCAAAACTCTAGAAATGAAATATTAACTTATGCAATAACATTTCTGTATCTGTTCCCAGGAAAGTTGTAAATTTCGTAATGATTCTTCCATGTTTTACGTTATTTCTGGTCATGGAAAAAAACTAAATTAGATACTAATATTCCACTTGAAAGACCCGTACACCCAGTAAGTTGGCTGCACGCAGTTAATTGGTTACATTAATCAAAACCTGACAGGAAAAAAAAAACGTGAAAAATCTTTTGTCTAATTTTAGTGTGAGGGTGTTTGGTTTTTGCTCATTAGCGTAAATAAATAATTCGTAGACTCAAGCTCTGGTTACGGTTACGTAAATCATGCGGCGTAGTGCATATTTGTAGTCCATTCGTGGTTACGTCCAACGTTCCTGAAGCCTCGACAAAGTTCTACTTTCTTGCTATTCCTCCGCCTCGTGCAAGCAGAGTCTAGAAGAATCTCAGTTTAATAATATTTTGCACGAGAACTATTTCTTACTAGGCATTACCACCACACCTATTTTATCTCTGTGTTTATTCTTTTTAATAGGGAATTAATTATTGTAATTTATAAGTAAAACTTAAATTTAACCAGAAGTTATATACTTTAATGTTAACAGGCGTGCGTATTTAGGAAACCACCAAACACGTGATACGTTGAGTGATTTTTCGAANAGAAGAATCTCAGTTTAATAATATTTTGCACGAGAACTATTTCTTACTAGGCATTACCACCACACCTATTTTATCTCTGTGTTTATTCTTTTTAATAGGGAATTAATTATTGTAATTTATAAGTAAAACTTAAATTTAACCAGAAATTATATACTTTAATGTTAACAGGCGTGCGTATTTAGGAAACCACCAAACACGTGATACGTTGAGTGATTTTTCGAATGTTTTATTCAAAGAGCGTGAAGACACTGAGAGTGGACTATATACGCTATGGGCGCAGAGAGAACTCGCATACAATCTGCCACAGACAAAAACACATGAAGGAATCTCGCTGATAAGTAGCCCTAACTCCATAACCCGTCGACGAACGTGCTTTAGAACGTGCGTTCTTCCTAATGACCCACAAGATGACTCGCGCATTTACACTGAAGAGCCAAAACAAACTGGCATAGGCGTGCGTATGCAAATAACAGAGGTATGGAACCAATCAGAGTAATGCGATGCGGTCGGCAGCTAGATCGGTTACTGCTGCTACAATGGCAGGTTATCAAGATTTAAGTGAGTTTGAACGTGGTGTTATAGTCGGCGTACGAGAGATGGGTCATAGCATCTCCGAGGTAGCGACAACAATTGGATGATCGCGTACGACCATTTCACGAGTGTACCGTGAATATATGGGAATCCGGTAAAACATCACATCTTCGACATCGCTGCGGCCGGAAAAAGATCGTGAAAGAACGGGACAAACGACGACTGACGAGAATCATTAAACGCTATAGACGTGCAACCCTTCCTCAAATTGGCGTAGATTGTATTTGTGGACTGCCCTGCAGGATTCATGGTGTGAATTACCTCCTGCATACCTTCAGACATTAGTCTAGTCCATGCCACGTCGTCTTGCGGCACTTCTGCGTGCTCGGGGAGCCCTACACGATATTAGGCAGGTGTACCAGTTTTTATTTTTTTTTGCTCTTCAGTGTATAATTTATATAATCTCGGTGTCGCAAACTCCTATCTTGCGGATCTTGCCTTGACCGGTTTAGATTATACTTTCTGAATGTCGAGTTGACCGTGGTACAGGGCGAGAAAATGACAACTTGCAGTATTCAGTTAACGTTGGCAGTGTGTTGCAGTTCCGAGAGTTCAAATTCGCTCGTTTTTGTTTTTTTTTTTTACGCCGCGAAAATCTTAGTGCTGCCTCTTAACCGTAGCGTCTCAACGTCTTGTCGAGGCCAGAAACGAGGTGGCGCAACGGTGTATCGCATTCGGGAGCACCGAAGTTCGATCTCAGGCTTGCCCATCCTAATTTCGATTTTCCACGGGTTTTTTTTTTTTTTCAAAATCATTCCAGGCAAATGCTGGAATGAGTACTTTTTTTACTAGGGGCGGGAAAAAAAGATAAAATTCGGGACGGCTAGAATTCACACACACGTACATTGTCACGTTGGAAGTGGAATTACAGTTTATAGGACATACGACTCTGTCAACAGACCTTCATAGAAGAAAGCACAGATTCCCGTGCTGCCTGTTCTTCGGTGGAATTTCGGCCGTTAAGGCAGCGGCCATTGAACAAATGAGCTGATGCTCGAGTATGCGTCGGACTCTCTAGAGTATATAGCCTTACAGGTCATCCGATCAGAGAAATATTCCCGTTCCTACTTATTAAAAGTCGCAGGTTCTTCCTTCTGAGATCCAGATTGAGCTGTTGGTTCAGTCTCGCGCGGCCGAAGAGTTAGGACCTCGCGCCTAAAATACTATGTTAAGGCGTTTAATTACGGGCAGCTGGAAATGGAGCGCGTGTTTTGCATACAAAGTTGTTCGTCGTTAGTATTTAAGCTAAAGTTATACTGTATTTTGACCTGACTGTATAGTAACAATGTATACTGCCCCTAATGACCAGTCGACTGCACCAGAGACCAGTTTTGCTGAGCCGTTTAATTTATACAAGCGGAAATGAGGAAAATTATTTTGCCTCACTTGCCCTAAGATATAGGCAGTTGTTTTGCGCCCGGGGTGGGGGGCAGAGTTCTAGGTAATTTTCTGGTAAGACAGGCATTAGGTGAAAATTGTATTAGATGCTGTAAAAACTATGTTTGGACGAATTTCCACGAAACTTGCGTTTAGTGATAGAAATTAACACGGAAGCATAGCATACTATTGAAAGTAGGAGTAATTCAGTGCAGATATTTAGTAATATATATATTTACCCTAGTTTGTAAGTGTGCTTGGCCAGTCATTTGCTAATATGTGTGTGTTCGATATTGATTCAAGATATATTTACGTTTAGCCTACGTGATTTCAGTGGGCTTGCAAATGTTAATATGGATACCGTGGGCAAATATGATTCTGTAATAGTGTACGGAAATAAAATAACTTACCTTTCTCGGAGGCACGTAAACATCCAAAACATTTGCCTTTTATTCCTATGTAAAATTTATTTAAAACACCTTTCGTCAATTTTTGTTAAAGTAACTTTTTCAGGACCTCGAGGTGGTGAAAACAATAAGTGCGTTAATATTAATACTCTATATATAAAAATCAAAAACTTCAAGTTTTCGCAGATGTTACTTCACGGACCGAAGTGTAGGCCTACGTACGTATTTGTGTAGTTTACCACATTAGTTATTGCGTGTTGATTTAAACACGAGGTGAAAGTCTGCCGGAGATGTTTATATTGACTTGCGGCGGGATGATAACGCACCC